>NW_017547145.1:1626580-1734525 GCF_001854935.1 Bemisia tabaci | reverse complement strand
GGATCCAAAATTCGGAAGTACGTGATTTTTGCTTGAAAACAAAGCTCAATTTCAAAAATTCGCAGAAATTCAAAGGGTGAATATGGGTAAAAAATTTTTGCGGGAGAATCTTGCGGTTGGGTTCTAGTTTACGAAAATCCTTCATTTTCAGCCCGACACAGCCCGGCACATATTCAAAAACTATCTTATTTAAGCATCTTCATGGAAAATGCCCATTTTACTGAACGATTTGACAACAGCATATACATGTCAGACAATCAAATTTCTAATTACAGTAATATATATGTAAAAAGGGACTGCTTACCATAAATAATGGCTGCCAATAAGCCTGCAGGTGTAGCTTGTACCTGTCACTGCATACACACTTTGATTGAAAAGCTGAACGTAAACAATACTGAACTAGAGCTAAGATGCGCGCGAAACCGCTGGGTTTACCCTTTTTTCCTCGACCATCCAGTAGTGATAAGCGGATTCTGTTGTCACAATGTCATGCAGTAGGTATCAGAGAATCATTATTTACCTGTTTTACCAAGCTTTTACCACATTTTTTTTTTGGACTTTTCGCCAGCTTTTCGGGTATAATACTCCACTGTGCGCCGCGCCGCTGCGCTGCTGCTACGAGCAAGCTCATTCATGCGTCGGTAATGAGCTCCACCCTGGAAGTGAATGGAGCCAGGAGTGAATGCCCTCTCGTCGCTCGTCTTTGTTTTTCCGCCGTCTTACCTCATCATCTCCTTTGTTCCGCATCTGTAGATCCCAATGTGACCTCGTGCAGTCGGATGGTGTTTTTGATTCGAGTCATCAGAAGTATTTAACGGAAAAACCTTTCTCATCATGAGTGTCAGGATAATCATGTGTGAAACATTTTGTTCGTTGAATCTATTCGCTGGAAGCACTATCAGTCTCGCGCTCACGATGACGTTCGGCAAACCTGTTTGCTAAAAATGCTGAACTTGTCACGTATAGACTGTTCTTCGCCGAATCTGTTTGCCAAAAATTTAAGCATAAAACATAAAAACTTTTAAAACATAATGTACTGAATGAATTTTGGAATAAAGAACCACTATTCCTAGTCCATCAATTGGTGCACCTATCTGCTTAGGGAAAGTAATGTTATCGTGTACGTTGTTTCTAAAATGAGTTAGAAATAGTAGTTCCTTATTGCAAAATGAAGTCCAAATGGCGTTTGTCGAGCCTTTTCGTCGGAAGAGCCAATCACTGTGTATAAACTGAGAGCGTTGAAAGCACAACTTGCGATGGACTATCCAACATTTTTCAGACCGTAAATATTTTGTGTTTCTCCATTATTCTCTAAAGAAAGTGAACTGAAACTGATGAAAATTCAAAAAACCGAAGAAAAGTATTGAAAGCGTATTTTTTGAAATTTGTTGACCTTTCTCGACCGAAAAGCGCCTGTCAGATGTTCTATCCTTCTATGAGGATCAAAGTTAGGTCTTACAGTGCAAGACGGAATCCACAGCTTCTGAAACATATTACCTATCAATGAACGCCAGCGGGCTGATTATTGAAATTGATAGACAAAGCTATGGACAAAGAAGACATAGGGGGTATGGAGCGATCATATTTGTTGAAATGTGTGGCCCTTATAGACTAAGGGAGAAAATAATGGACTAGCTGTCGGGTTTCTCGTGGTTTGCCGTCAGTAAGTCTATTACCTACTGCCTTTGTTCATTAACCACCAGCTTCCACCAATAGGTTCCCATCATATCCCTTTTGTCATCTTTGTCTATAGCTTTGTGTATCAATTTCAATAATCGGCCCGCAGATAATACGCACTTTTGTCAGAATGCGCACGAAGTGCTCCCGGTATATTGAAACGAAGCTCCTGAAAAGTGAGACTACAATTTGCACTGGAAGACGCGATGAAGAAATGGTACCGATGCCGGAATACAATCAATTGAGCATCGCAAGGAACCCGGTGCAGGAGGTAGAAGAATTCAAATTACCCTCGGCTCTTTTTCTCTCTGTTTCTCTACTTCCAAGTCTCTTTCGAGTTCCAATCAGAAGGATGCATTTTGTTTTGGTCGGGTCGGGGTCTCTGCACAGTGCACGGTATCAAAATCAGGGTTTAAATCACCTCGCCCTCCCGTCTGTTCCTGCAGTTCTTTCCGGTGCGAATATTTCGCGAAAATTGGCGGTGTCGGATCTTGGCAGTCCGTCTGGCCGTCTGCTCGGAGCTTGCAGGAAACCCAATATTTACATAATTATGAAGCACATTCGCGTCTTGCGACCCTGCTCCACCACTCGCGGCGGTGTCAGATCGGATTCTGATCGTGAAAACCGACGATTTGCTTGGATTCTCAGCTATTAATACGAGTGCCCATGAGTTGTAAGTTTTGACGAGGAGTTTTCCATTCAGTCGTCTTTTCTAACTTTTAGGCGAGTTCAATGTGCAAAGTGCGAAATATTCAACAATACCTACGTGCATACAAATATGCACGCTATCCACGAATTTCCACGTCAATACAAATCTTAAAAAATCTCAACATTTTCATTTTTACAAGCTACTTGATGTTTGATAAAAAAGAAAGGTCCTTTGGGGGTTTAGATGTGCAGCGGCCAGGTGCAAGGAGAAAAAAACTTCGTGCGTGGGACCCGAAGTTTAGGTCATCTGGATCTCTGAAGTTTTCGGATTGAGCATCTGAACACTTGAGATCTATCTGTCGAGGTTGAGATTACGCATCTGAAACTTCAGTTCTACATCTGAAGCACTTCGGTTTTCACATCCGTAAAACTTCGGTTCTCACATCTGAGGTACTTCAGATGTAAGAACTGAAGTTTCAGATGTGTGATCCGAACCTCGACAGCTAGATCTAAAGTGTTCAGAAGCTCAATTTGAAAACGTCAGAGATCCATATGACCTAAACTTCGGGTCCCACGCACGAAGTTTTTTTCTCCGTGTGGCAGACCCTCAAGGAACTTTTTAAAGGATCCGTAAGGCTTGAACGCCCAAGTGAGGTGACTGGGAAAAAGCTTAGTCCGCCAAGACTAACTAGTTCACAGTGAAACTTGCAAAGACACTTTTCCATGCACAGCATTTTAAGCTAATGAAATTCTGGAATCAAGAACATCGAATTTGATAGAAAAATTGTAAGTTTTTTTGAACATCTTAAGTGGAATTTGTTTTCTCCGGTGACTGTAATAACGAGCCTTTCAAAACGAGCGATGAAACGACAAGGAGGAATTAGTCATTAGTTCCTCTTCAAATTACTGAATAGTAGAATTTGATTTTTATATACGATGATCAAGAGAACGTAGAATAACACTGACCCAGATGGAGAAGTATGTTGATGATATAAACTATAGCTCTCTTTCTCCCCCAAAAAATTGGTTCCCTATTGCAAACCTAATCGCAGAAACATGCAATATGTTTAAGCAATGCAGTGATTATAATGTTTTAAGCGACAAATTGCATAAATTTCGCAAAACGTCCTGTAATTACGGCTGAGGCAGTTGAAGAATGTAAATTGAAATTTTGATCTCGGAGCATCCACTAGTCTCAACCACCGCCTCTTTGACGGAGTGTTTACAAACCCACAAGAGGAGAAGCGTTCCGCGGTTAAATGAGAAGGAGGGAGTTGGGATACCCTGCAATTGAACGCGTATTTTACGTCTCTTTCCCTTTTACCTCTTACTTTTTATCTCTACCCACTGCACTGTAACCCCCCTTCTTCGGCCCCTCTCCGCGAGTACCGCAATTCTCTGTCGCCGTGAAGCGCTGCTAAATGTATTATTCAGCCGCCAGCGGTTACACAGTGCCAGATTTGGCCCTCGAAACCCCCAGGCATGATCGCTAGCGACGCAGGGAAAACTGGAAAATCCGAGAAGGTCAGGGAATCCTCAAAAACAGGGAGAGTTCGATCGTTTTGATCGCGGTTAGGGCTGTGGCGATTCGTGAAAGTTTGCAACACTGTTTTTGTTCCGTTTCAATGTATGTGAAACAATCGACTCTTGGTGAGGCAGCAACTTGTCTCACATAAAATCGATTTTTTCAATGGTTTAAATGGAGGAAAAATCGGGTTGCCAACTTGCAAAACTGCCACTGGGTTAGGGATGTTCTTGATTCCAATGTCGTGTGTGGAGATCGGACCATGGCAATTGAGGGTCCTCGTTATATGTTTTTATTTTTAGAAAATCAGGGAATTTCGTGCGCCATGCATAATCAGTTTTCGGTAAAACTAGGGAAACCTCAGCTGCATTCATACCATTTTTGAAAGGAACTAACAATTTGCCCTCATTTTACTTAACTCCATCTAATTCTGGTATACATAATTTCAAAGATTTTTAAAAAATTTACTCTAAAGTTCAGAAACCACGAAAAGGAACTTTTTGAATTTGATAAAACCTGATAACTGTAAGATTAGTAGTTTACTGTGCATTTTTGATCTCGCAAGATAGTGAAGCAAAGTCGCATCCTTGAGGATACTCCTATTTTGATCTGTTTTTGCCTACCCGTTCAAGTGAAGGAGAACAACTGTGCTCTGTCAACGACGTGTGTCCATTTTCTGCGGCACTAAGCGTCAAATCCCTTCATTTTAACACATAGGCAAGAACAGCTCCTTTACGTTAAAATAGTTGTATCCTTGGAGATTGAAGGAGTGCCAACGCGCCTTGGCTGACTTCAGAGTGAAAGTGCGCATAGTGAGCTCCTAATAGCCATTTTCCCGCTACAGATCAACCAAACTTTAACTGTTCTTTCACTTGCTGCTCAGGAAAAATAAAAGAGCTGCCTCAACCAAGAACATCGGCATTTGAAAATCAGACGCGATGAAAAATAATTTTAAAAATGCAGCAGGGAAAGCGCAATTTCTAACCCGATTAGTATTTACATCTAAGTCGAGGAAAGTTCATTAAAATGAAAAAAAGGGGGAAGGAGCATCAGTATAAGAACGAAACCGACCCGGGCAAATTATAAATACCCAGATAGGCATGGGACTTGGAACATCGTTGCTGAGGAAATAAACGGGCAAAGTATTTAATTAAAGTGTTAATCAACACCGACTTTAACTTGTTTACTTCTTTGCAGCGCGTTTCTACCTCCTCTACAGCTCGCCTTACCGTAATTGCATTTTTCGAACTTAATTATCATCATTTTTTTCACCAATTAATTCTCTAAATTCGCTATTCTCCCGCTATTACTCGTCTACAGTTGGAATCGATACTTCTGGTTTGAGATCGTCTAGATGTTATTTCGGCCACTGAGATAGAGAAATTAAAAAGTGAATAGCCAACGGTAATGTAGTATTAGATTTTATTTTTTCACTCTGTCTTTTCTTATGCAGGAGAAACGTTGTTTTCCCTGAAAAATTAAAGGTTTTTATGTATTATAAATTTAAAAAAATGCAAGAAAATTAAAATTAAACTCTTTAGAATTATTGTGATTGTACATTTCTTCACGATTTTATGTTTGTGAATGTATTTCGTGAAAGGTCTCAGCATTCTTTCATATGTATGTACCTATTTTAAATTAATGATTAGTGCAGAAGACTGAATTTCGGTGATGAAATTACATCTATGTTTAAAACGTTGCAGGAGTCCTATCGCATTTGTATTTTCAAGAATGACTGATCAACGGTCTTGCATAAAATTTCGTGTGATTTATCTATACTTTTTCAAAAATTTCGCCCAAAAAGTCTGATAATTCGTTGTTTCCCGGACGAAGGAACGTGAAACTTTCTAAGGTTGCAAAATTGACTGAAGCAATTTAATTTTTTACGAGAATGTATCTGCGTTGTTTCTGTGTCTAAAATTGGTTTGTACTGGAATAAAATTAAATCGATGAAATATCAGAGAAATTTTTAGTTAGGAATTCCCAAGAGTCTCCCGGTAAAAATTCAATCTGCGAGGGGAATTTCGGTAACATTGAAATGTAGTTACATTTTTTCGTGAGGGAAACTACGGATTATATGCCCGCTTAAAATATCGAAGTAGGGGCGAAAATTTTAAATTTAAGTATTCAGCTATAGTAATCACGTATACAAGTTGTGTCATGGTTTGCGGTTTGGTCTGATTTGTGTTTTTACACCTTGTTACATACAGTTCGGGCCACTTCTTAGTGTTTTTTTCTCATTGCGTTTTGATCTGTTTCAGAATTTCGTGGTGCGGCAGTCGAGTCAAAGCGGGACGATGGCAATTTCGGTGAGGCTGCCGCCGGGCAAGGGGCCCTACATCGAGCACTACCTCATCCAATCCACCGAGGACGGGAAGATGGGCCTTGAAAGCTCGGACAACCGCTTCGAATCCATACCCGCTCTCATCGCCCACTACTCTCAGTGCTGGTCAGTGCCTTCAACTTTTTTTCTCGAAAATTCCGTTTCCGTCAGCGAAATTTCAAGTTCCAATTCCAAGTTGGCAATTTTCTGAATTTGATTAGTTTGTAGCCAATCCAGATAGCGTACCACACAGCATCAACTATTAAGTTATCATTGTAGCAATGGCTCAAATCGGTATCTGAGAAGGTGTATTAACAGCGTAACGCAGCGTTCAAACGTTTATTCATAGTTGTGCTTGTTGCATCGAGAGTATTTGAAGGCGTTTTATCACTGCACACCTATTGATGGAAGTGATGAATTGATAGATTTATCGTTGACGACTGACGACGACGAGCACCTGATCAAGTGTCTATTCACAGTGGCAGCCATCCTTTAAAAATAGCTAATTGAATTTGAGCCATATTTGGAAACAGTCTTCTCACTGATGACCTCATAATATTTTAAATCTGTATATAGCTCATGTATCATAAAATAATAGTACCGTCAATTTTCCTGTTTTGTGCATGCATCTGCATTAGAACTAGGAAAAGAAAAGATTGGACAAAATTTAAATCACATCAAAAAATGGCACCACACAATAGTTTATGTGCTAACCAATGGGCCGGCTGATGATTGATGCATTCAGGTTGAAGCAACTTTTGTCCAAACTTTCCTTTCCCCAGTTCTAATATTAATGGGTATATTATCCCTTCATCAGAGGCTTAATCTTGAACTAGCAATGCTGAGTTTCACAAAGGCTTTTTTGGCATTCATGCCATCATGCAAATTCCGTCAAAACTAAAGATAAGGCAACAGGCGACTTCTCACATTTTTCAAAAATCTATTTTTTTACCTCTTATCTTTTTTCAGTCTTCATTTTTCTTCGTTGATAGAGAACCTCAAATACTTATTGCTGTCATTTTATCAGAAAAGAATCACGTCTAAAATATTATATTGTAAATCTTTTAAATTAAAATTAAAAATCTGATGAAGTGTACACTAAAATCAGAATTGCACAGCAATCCGTGCCTATCACCAGTACCTACTCCGAAATAAAATTTCATATGCAAGGATTTTTCCTCTTCTTCTTTTCTGCAGGGAAACTGAAAGTTTGTGTTTCAATAGATACTACTGTCACTTTTAGTCATCATGTTTTTATTTTTATATTTTCAGTGATGAGTTACCAGTTCAACTTACCTTGCCACAGACCATCAGAGAGGCGAAAAATCGACAGCAGTTATCCTCTCTCGCTCTCCTAGGTCAGGAATTCTGGCGCTATCCCATGGCAAATCCTAAACCTGAAATTATGACATCTCCAGAGCCTGTCTCATCAAAAAGTCCCCCTCCAAATTTGGAATTGGGTCCGCAGCACTCTATTACCAGCTGCGAATCCAATAGTCATAGTCATTCTAGTAGTTTAAGCAGTATCGGAAGCGGTAAGTATTTCTTCATTTATTACTAGTTAATAAGTTAGACATTTTATGGATATGTTGTCTAATAAAAATAGGCTTGCTCAAGTAATCGTAAGAAGCTTGTATATGAACTCTCCAAAGGAATTGCTGGGTTGCTCAACCATCGAAAGTATTAAAATATGGAGGGATGATCATCTCTCTCTCAAAAGTATTCTAAAGTCATTCCAAGTCAAACATTAAAGTATGATCAGTTTATCAAGAATTTTAGGGGAGCCAAGCAAATTCAAAAAATACATTCCACTTTAATTTTAAGTACACATTAATTCCATAAATTTCTGCAAAAACTTGGATGTGAAGTGTGGCTCTTGATAATAATGCAGCTAAATAGAGATTATGTGTTCATAAGTGGACATAAATGTTTACCTGTTTTTGCTTTATGTTTTACTGTAAGTCAAACAGATTTACCTATTAATAGAAAAAATCTCTGAACTCATTAAAATTACACACTTTTCTGTTAGATACCTCCAAGTCATAGGTATAAAAATTCTCACGTATCCTGTTTCTTTTTTTCAGGCAACAATAATCATTTGAGTAGCAGCCCCACACTGGATCAACACCATGAATCAGTTGTACTTAACTTGTCGCCTCTATCTGATCAGTCGCAACCAAATAGTTTAATGTCGACATTCAAAGGTTCTCCACCTTCTTCTGAAAGAATGTTAGCTGGTATGTACTCAAACTGTCAAGCTCATTTAGGTACAACTATGTAATATGCCAGAAGAAAATGTATCTTGATATGTCTTTAAAAATTTTGAGAAGAAATCCAGCATGATTGAATGCTAATTTTAACAAATACTTTTTGTTTACTCATGGATAAAATTACATGCTAGGTATCCAAGGGTACATTAAGTGCTCTATTCGTTATTTTTCTTTGGGGAGTTTAGAGTAGATTGATGTTACAGTAAGTAATAACCATCTACAGGTGCAATATCCGTCACCCCTTTCCCACCCTCAAACTAATAATTTTCCTCTTTTTCTAAAAAAAAAAACAAAAGGAGTGTTCGATTGCACTGGCCACTGATGTACGTTGCCGCAATGTTAAAGTAAAACCCAATTATTTTCTTAAATTTTAGGGACTGAAACTCTCTTTCTTTTTAATCTGGCCTTTTCAACTGACTGAAATCAATTTTTTTCTTCTTTTTCCAGTAAGCGCCTCCTCTCCAGTATCATCATCACAAAACAGTATTGCCCTACCCCTACCATCGAGAGCTCCTCGACCTACTCCACCAAATACTCTAAACCTCATATCGTGTTCCAGTAGTATGTTTTCAGGTTTGTCTCTATCTTTTTATTCTTGTTTTTCTCATGTGTCAAAAAATTACTTATTTATAAACGCCCTGTCGATATCCCTTTGCCTCTAACGCAACAAATTTCATTTTGTTTATTCTTCTTCCCTCAGTTGCTCCATGATCTGATGGAGCATAATTTTGGAGTTGCTCTTCAAACAGGGATTGATATCAAATCGGTCAGTTTTTTTTGCCGATTGGTAAGTGCAATTTCTTGGAGCGACACATTGCAGAAAAACGTTCTGTGGATACAAGGCCTTTCAATTTTTATAATCTTTCAAACTTTTTAAAATGGGCATGGTTCTTTTTAAATCATGTTAATGCTCTTAGCTATCTACCATACCTGATTGCACTTCAATGGTTTGTAAAGATTCTTAAATCGAAAGCAACTTATACCAGATACTTATAATTTAAAAATTTTTTATCATCTTGACAAATCCATGTGTTTTCCTACACCTCCATGTAAATTCCCCCTCTAACTTCTCGGAATTAATTATATTTTCTTTCCTGTTTCTGTGTTGTAGGTTCCAAGTCAATTAGCAATAATTTTTTAGCTCAAAGTACAAAAACACCACCTCCTCCACCGCCTAGATGGGCCAAGCCAACAATAACAACCCTCACTCAGCAAAGCTTTAGTGTTACCACAACTTTGACGTTCAATGTGAATAGTCAAACTTCACCAGCATCATCACCAAACAATGAAGTACACTCGTTGCAAGTAAGTTATCAGTCAAACATAGCTTTTGGAATGAAGTGTTAAAGATCTGAGGAAGCTCATGAAAAGTGAAATGACATGAAATATAAATATGAGCGGGAATACAACACAGGTATTATTGGACTTTTAAATTCTAAACATTGAGCCATTTGTTGCTGGTAAACATAGAAATGTATGTATTTTAGTTTGGAACGTAGCATATTTCCTGTAACATTTTATGCATTTTTCAAAAGGATTTCCGAAGGTTTATTTAAGTAAAATTATTTTCTGATCTTATGCACTGTATTTTGTACCATCAATTTACTTAAAGAAGTTAATCAGTTATAATAAATTATTTACTATCTTCAAAGTATAAAAAATTGCCAATACCTAAATAAAATGATTAATGTAAGAAGTATTAATTCATTGACTGATCATTGTCACCAGAAGAAATTCTTCGTATTTTCTGTTTGATCTTTTAAACTTTTTTTTCTCTGAAAATTTTTTGCAAAAGGGGAAGAATTTAATGCATTTTATTTTTTGGGCACTACCTATCCAGGAAATTAAAATATAAGCGGGAACTTTGGAACGTCCAATGCAAGACACTTTTTTTGGGGGGATCTTGATTGATGTGGTCTTGGTCTGTACAAAAAAAGTAGCTCTCTAGAAAGAAGCATCAAACTGTAATTAACACTTTTCAGTGGCGGAACGTATCTAATGCCCATGTAGTCCAGTATAGGTACAACGAAAATATTAAATTAATTTTGCAACTTTAAGCAATCAAGTTGCAACTGTTTTACTATGAAATTGCATTATTTTTACATGATATGGTCAGTAAATGCCTCTTAAATCTTGAACGATCAATAAAATTTATTTTATGTGTCAGAAAGGTAGACAGTTTGCAAGGCAAAAAAAATTCAACTTATTTTGATTTTATTGCAATAAACTTTAAGAAGAGAAGCCCCTTCAATCAGTGAATAGGCAACACACCCAACACCCCGATATAATAGCAAAAATTTTACTATTTAATTGCAACCTATGCCACTCAGCACTATGATCGTTTCACCAAGCCAAGGGAATTTTTCACCTTGCAGTTAATCGATATCCTATTTATAGATATCGCCATTCAATATAATTAAGTAATTCTATTTTATAGTTTGTGTCTGTTCAAAAGGTAGGAGTCAATAAATTTACTTGCATTGTAAGCATCAAGCTCTCTGAGAATGTTTCTTGTTAACTCTATTGTATCTTGATTTGATTTAGTAACTGATTGATGAGTACTCTAAAAACCAAAACTTTCTGGATAGATTTAAAATTATTAACTTGTTTGCCTATCCTTATAATTTTCAGGCTGGACCACTTGATTGCGAAAGTTTACCTTCACTGCATTCTCTTCAAAGTACGCTAGGTCACAAGCCAGTGCACAAGCAGTCTCAAGACAACCAAATACTGTCTCCAATGTCAGACACAGGTGGTGCGAAGCACCATCATCATCGTCGCAGCAAGCGCCACAAGCAGTCTCGACATTATCAAGAATCAGGTTTGTATAAAAAGCAACACACTTTTCATATACTCATGAATTTGTCATTCTCTTGACACCTATACTTTGAATTAGTCCGCCAATGTATAAAGTGCAGCAGAACAGCGTTTATTTTGATTCCTACGTTTACTCTCTATCAGGGAATGAAACTGGTAAATCTTTTGTTCCTCTCCTCCAGTAGACCATTTTCATTGAGCTCAGCATGGACTCTATGGGATTTTGGATCCAGAAGAATAGAATTTAATCCTTAACTCCTCATTTACCCTTCAATCGAACAATATTGAAGAAAAGCGTAATATTATTAAACATACTATTAACAATAATAAATAAAAATGAAATTAAGTTTTTACGCATTTTATAAGCAACGTTTCCTCTATTGAATACTTAGAAAATTTTGGTTGTAAACTGAGGAACTTTTTATTTTCCAAAATTTCTGCCTGTTTTTAAAATTAATCAATGATTTTTAAATAAAATTGTAGAATTTTTTTAGAGAGTAAAAAAAAATTCTTTGAAAATATCATAAATCCAAAACAGTAAGTTTCTCATCATCAACATGCAATTTTTCAGGAACTATGCAACATCAAAAATTGAGTTCCAGGGTTTTCTTGTTTCACCATCAACTTGTATTATTTGGGATCCACTAAGAACAAAATAGAATGAAACTTCTGAAATCAAAATTAAGAAAGATGAAAAATTTGCATGATAGGAACTAGGATTTATTTTGTCAATAAAGTCCAACCACTGGCTTATTTTTCTGTGAAGTTAAATACCTAATCGCGTTTTTCAGAGTGTATTTAATGTCTTATTGGTAACTTTGAATTTTTCAGATATCCTTGAATCTCCTACAGTTTATTACCGTAGCTCAGTTGCGGACAAGTCTAGCGACTATGAAGACATCTGGGGAGAAAAAGAAGGTGCTCTCTCTACCTTCAAACCTATGCCACCGATCAAATCTGGACCGTTCACGCCGATGAGTGAACCAACACCAGTGTTAGATCAGAAACTTATTTCACCTCCTCCTGACATCATAGGAAATACTCAAGATGTGATTTCAGGCAGCTTAACACGAAATAAGCTGGGTCTTGTCATCAATACCTCCTCTGCAGCCTCCTCGCCTGTTAGCTCCCCAGTCACCAAGGAGCCACAAACGCCTGTTAGCGAAGAAGCAGCTGTAAGTACCTATCTTTGAAAAATGAGAACTTGGTGTCACTCAAAAGCAAGGAATCAAATCGATTAAATTGAACAAATATCAAGATTTGCAATAGAAGCTATGCGAAACTAAATTGTGTAATCACGGTTTTAATTTTAAGACTCAATTTACTGATGACCTTTTGAATGATGTGCGTAGCCACAGAACATCAGAATCATGGAAATTCCACTCAAAAAGTCTATCCAAAAAGCAGGAATTCTATTGTAATTAAAAATGTGAATTAATATTTAAAAAAGTTGAAAACACTCACTTGCCTGTCAAAATGTTTAAAATCGGATGCGTCTTGTCCGTGCAAGATGGATATCATCAGCCTATCCTGCATGGACGAAACGTATCCAATTTTAAAAATTTTGACTTGCACGTCAGTTGTTCTAACTTTTTTAAATTTTAATTAAGTTAGTGTGCAGGGTTTCCTGATATATTTATTCGCCTAAAAATTGTAATGTACACCAATCGGTGAGCCAAGAAAGGAAGAGGATCAATATTTTTGCTCTAAGTTGTAGAGTGGAGTGTAATTTATCTTCAGAGTAATGGAGGTTGTGGAAGGAAACTGCAGGTAGTCATCAGGAAATACTTTCCAGATTATCAGGGATTTTCAACTAATAATCAACTGATTGACAGATCGAAAAAGTTACAACTCTCGACATCATGCTCACTCAGCGTGTAATTCTTATGGGAGAGAATAGAGATGTATTCTTAATTTTAGGTCACTTGTGAATATAACTCAAGAGTTGCAATTATAAATATTTACGCATCCATAATCGTTTTATTTGAAATGTTGGTAATTTCATCCATGGCAGTTTGATAATCAAGTCCCTTATTTTTTCAGACACCAGATCAGACTAATGCGGAAACTCCCAAACAAGGAAGTCCCTTTTACATGGAGCCAGCTGATGCAATTAAGCAGGCAGCAATGCTTCGAAGGAGACCCAGGCCCCCCTCAAATCACCTTCCTTCATCAAAGCATCGTCACTCAGATCCTCCTGCACTTCACCAATGGCCTTCAGTCATTGCAGCCGGAGGGAATCTGGAAAGGATTGAGTCCAAGGTAAATACAGCCCCCAGAGAAAATCATTTTTAAAAAGGTTTTAATTTGTTTTAAGTATGAATGTATCTAGAAGTGGTTTCCATTTCAAATTCTGAAGGTAACGGGGAAGATTTTGAATACCAAAGATTTTAAGTTCTACTGAAATATTATGGTACCACATTTAATGCGAGCAAAAAATTATGCAGTGTTGAAAAAGTATAAACCATGTATATGTACTGTACAGGTAATATTGTAATGATTCTGAAAATTTTCTCTACTGAAAGACATAGAGAACTGTGGACATTTTGCCGAGAAAGCACCCAATTACTCATTTATTCTATCTCTACGGGTGTCAAAATTTAAAGTTATTTTCCAACTTACGAATTTTGCATACCGTATTATTTTATGATTTTTAACAAACATTGGCCTTGTAAGTATTTTCTCTAAAACACGCTCTGAAGCTGTAAAAAGTCTCCCGCAGGTATTTAGCGTCTTGTTATCTGCTGCCTCTGTGAGATTTTAAAATGGGTTGTGCTTTCTTTTTCAGGAGGAAATCCCTAATCTCTCATCATCTGTTGATAATCTTGCTATGCTGAGACATTCTCGAAGGGGCGCCAACTGCGATAGAGCAAAACCAAAACCAGTACAGCCGCCTAGGGTTCTGTCTGGACCAGCTGCAAAGAAAAAAATGGGAGATACTTCCTGGACTGTGGACTCCAGCTGGGAATTTATCGGTAAGTTCGAAAAATTTAACATCTCATATCTACAAAAGTCTGGAAAGCCCGCTTATTAATTTCAAAATAATTATTTCTCTTCCATAATCAAAATCGACTTGACCAATTTTTAGATTTTATTCTATTATACTCTGCCCCTTGTTGCTGTCATTAAATTTGCTGCTCTTTCACCATATTGAGATGATGTTTCCTCCAGCCTAATTATTAATGTTTATCGTTCCATTATATATTTCTGTCAGGGCCTTCCAGGTTAATTTAAAAAAAAAAATAACAATGGTTTTAAACTACGCCCACTGAATTAGATGTCATGATACTTTTTCTAAACTTATTCCATGGGTTCAAGTGGGGAAAAATACAATTTCGCAGTCGATTACCTCTCTTACAAACCTATCATTTGCTCTTTGTATTTTTTCAGGTAATGACGATGAGGCAGCAGAAAAAGATGAAGCAAAGGAGGCAAAGTTCCCACCTGTAGATCAAGTGCCAAAAGAAGAGGAAGCGTTAAGTCCTAGTCCCCAAGGCCTAACTTTCCAAGAAATTATTGCTCAAAGGTAATACTTCTCGTCAACTGTAGGGAAGCCTTTATCTTTAGATTGTCACAATCATTAACATTTTTTACTTTTTTTTCAAGTTTTTCGCTCCAAAAACAAATGTAATGCAATTGAGAAAATATAACGGAAGTAGCGTTTGAAATTGAATTCTCACTGTTGGATGAAAGAGTTCTCCACTTGTTGGTTTATCTACAACCATTACAAACAAAGTAACAAAATTTTGGATGTGTTTGTACATAGCTCTCTGTACGAGAAGTGTATTTTCACTTCTTGGATCACCTTGTTGATAGACAATGAAAAAATACTGTCATCTTACATCTGTGTTGCAAAGCATAGCACTAGAATGCGACCCTTGAGCCATCTTTGGTCGCCGCTGGTCAACTCTCAGGACAAAACAAGGAAAACTCGAAAAAATTAAGCATCAGAACGATGAAAAGGTATAATGAATGAGTGACCTGAATCCTCTGCAATGAGTGTCTGTAAAATCACAATGTTGTAAGGGGATCGTTTCAGAATCAAAATTTTTTTGAGAATCATTTCAAGTCGTTCAACATCAAGCAATATCATTTCAATTTTGATTTATCACATCGTATCATATGTTATTAGATCTTTATCACACTTTTTTTTAGTGATTCAAAACCCTCCCAAGTCTTAATACCCTTTCTTATGCTGCACATGATTTTATTTTTGAAATGTTGAACTTTCTTTCAACACATTACCCGAAGTAAATACATTCTGGAAATCGTCAAAGTCAAACTAATTCATCAGTATATTTCATCATAATCTAGATGCATCATGTATCAAATACCTCAGTATAATCCTTGTTACGTTGATTAAGAAATGGCAAGCGGATCTGCAATTTAGAGAAAATCTTCAATCCCTCTCATCACACAACTTTTATTCTTGATTTAATTTGCTTTTAGGTTTCCAGAACTGCGGGTTCTATCCCAGTGTAAGTCTGGCCAGTCATCCTTAAGAAGTATCACGTCTCCCATTCGACCGCAGGATTCTTTTGAAAGTGTCAACTTGCGTGTATCGGCATATGATAACGTTGTCGGATGTATCAATGGACAGCAACCCAACGGTTCTTCTAATCAATCTCAAATTAGTGATAATGATGATGCACAAGTAAGTTCTATTGGCAGTAATTTGATCTTCTAGCCGTAGCCTCCTTATAATTGTCTCTCAATAAACTCTCAACATTACAAGGCGATTAGGCTCTTGCTGCTATTCAATTTTTTGCAAGAATAAATTTCTTAACTTGTGTTTAAATTAGGATCCAAGAAAAAACGATCAAAGGAAATGGCTGTACATAACTGTCACTAGATATTGATGTAGGGTGGCCATTTTAATAGTACCTGTTATAGACCTGCAAATAGTGTTCTTAAGTCTCCTCGGCAGCACTATCAAAAAATATTATGAAAAAACTGGTCCTTATGACTGTTTTTACGAGAAAAACAACAACAAACCTGGTCACCACAATCAACTTGGCAGAGAATGTTGGTAAAAAAATATGTATACCTAAAAGTTTACCAAGACGAAAATCCTCTTGCACGATTTTTATGGATAAGTTTTGCAAAATTGATAGAATCAACAAATTTAAGCAAAGACTTACTGAGGGCGAGATATTTAAAATTAATTACTTTCTTTCAACCTAGCATTTTTTCACAGTTTTTTTTTTTTTTTTTTTTTGTAAGCAAGTATATTTTTTTTTTTTTTTGTTGTAAGCAAGTATATTTTTTATTTTACTTTCTATCATTTAAAAGTTGGGGAAATTAATTGTAATTCTGGTTATAATAACTTTTCTCCGAAAGTGAGGGGATAGGAAAACAAGTCGCATTCATAAGCAATAAATGAAATAAAAGTCAAAGGAAATGTATGTTCCTGTCAAATTGTTGTCTAAATTTTGTATTCTTTAATTTCAGACTATTTTCTCTGAGCCATGGGACAGTTCAAGATGGGAAAATTTATTGCAGAAAGGTGCTCAGAATAATGCCAACACTATTTCTAGGAATAAGAGTTTCAAGGAACGGCTAGATCCTCTCCTCTGTGAGTACCCTTTTTCCTCCTCTGTCTTGAGTCTGAATCTATTCTAAGTAAAATGGAAACTTTTATTTTTTTATCTCGCCTCTTATAGCTTTTTCTATGGAGTTGTAA
Organism: Bemisia tabaci; assembly: GCF_001854935.1. Taxonomy (NCBI): domain Eukaryota; kingdom Metazoa; phylum Arthropoda; class Insecta; order Hemiptera; family Aleyrodidae; genus Bemisia; species Bemisia tabaci. The sequence continues at coordinate 1,717,582 of NW_017547145.1, read as the reverse complement.
CCTCTTTCCTCGTGAATTTTTCCTCCATACTACACTCACATAAAGCAACACAAGAGGTGATTTTCAATTGATTTACAACTCAATTCTGATTGGATCTGTGGTTTCTTTTGATTCGGATTGAATGTCTCACAGTGCTTTCGTCACTGCTTATCGTTGACAATGTCCACCCACTATCAGTCTCCCAGGCATTGAAACCAATTATGCATTATTTTACTATATTGTCTAATTTTAACTTACTCTACGTAGGTATCTCGTCTATTTTATTTCTTATCTCTGGTCAAGAAGGAAAGGAGACAAGGGTCAAAGCTCAAAAGTTGTGCGTAGACTAGGTTCTATTCACCCAGTGCAGTAATGTAAGTAGGTCAGTTTTGGAATCAACTTGTATTCCAGGTACTCCAGGGTTTTTCCATGTTGTAAATTTCGGGGTAGGTTTAAGAATTTTTTTTGCCTCCCAGCAAACTTGTTGTGGTGAGCTTTCATCTTTGGCCAGAGCATTAACATTCATAATGCTACTGGGTAGAAATAGGAATTTTTTTTTGGAGGAGGTGAGAGGGGATGGCTACCCAATTGCTCTCTCCACCAAGAGAAAGCAATGATTCCATTTTTCTCAATTTGTTCAGTTTGAACCATAATTTTTATGACTTAACAAATCGGTAAAATAGCTGACTTAACTCTTCAGAAACACAATAGAAGTACAGAGCAATTTTGTCAGGGTGGAGTTCAACGATTTTCTCTTCCACAAAAGTGCTACTTCTTTCACGGACAGAAATATGAACAGATGTATTCTTCACATGCAGGAATTTTTTTTAACATTCAGGGAATTTTTCAACTTGCTTCACAACTTAAATTAAAAATCTTGCCCTCAGCAGTTAACGCAATCTTGCGCAATCTATCCCTACTTTGAGAGGTTACGTCTTTATGCCCATAAAAGGTTGTCTCTTGAACTATGGACATGAAAGTGATGTTTTTGCACAAAGAAAAATCTTTGATAATAAGTGCAAACCAGATGAGTTTCTCTTTCACTTCATTCATGTGCCATTAGAGGGACACGAGTTATTTTCAAAGAGAGAAGGAGATAAAAATGGAGAGATATTGATTAAATTTGTCTCATATCTAATTATGTACGTAATATGTCCGTACATATGTAGTTAATTTTTTCAATAGCAAGAGGTGTGTTATTGCTTCAAGTCGATTAAAGAACAGCTACTCCCCCTTTTTTACATTGATGTCAAGTCATTTTGATTAAAAGTAGAAGTAGCTTAGTATTCATTAAAGAAAAATCCTTTATCTTGTGTGCACAATAAAATAATTAAAGTAGTAACGACTCTGTACCCAAGATTTGGGCTAAGATTTTTGCTTACTCTGATTTAAGGCAGGAAGGAACATTGACTTGGCAATCCTGCCTTCCCACCTTTCTTTCTGCACTCTTATCTCTTGTTATAAGAGTATTGTTTGCTCGGGAGGTTTTTACAGTGATGTTGCTTTCGAGCGTAGTGTAGCATGGGACTCTACCGATCTCTTAACCGTGCATTCCCCTCCTCCTTGATGGTCCCCCTATTAATGGACCTCAGCATCTCCCGTTTCGTTTTGGTCAAGCTCTTCTTCATTGTCTGAGCTTGTCGAATGCTGGGTGCAAGGAGGGTTAAGGTGGTGTTGTGGCCGCGTAGAATGGGCATTGATGTAGGATTTTTTCACGCGTTGTAAAGTTTTGTCGCTATGTATTTTTGCGTGGGACTTGAGTTTGGTATCCCAGAGAGGCGCGGGGGCCTCAATGATTGGTGTCTGGGGCGCGCAATGCAAGAAGATGAAAAGAAAAGGAGGAGGCACCACAGAAATAAGGACAGGAAGGACAGGAAGGATAGGGGTGAAAGGAAACATCGCTCGCATAGAAGGCAGTCAACTGGTAAGAGTTAACTTTTTTTTTTTTTTAGTACAAGCCGCATGAGAATATTTGCCTAAATTTATCCTTTAAAAAGTACCTTGTACCGGTCTTGGTTTTTTTTTTTTTTTTTTTTTTTTAAGAGAGGGCAGCACTCGGTTTTAGTATTGGGAAATAGTTGATGAACAAGGAACAGGGATGGGAGGAAGTAATCAAATCCTCAGCATGAAGCGCTTCACACTTGAATCATGAGATGAAGATATTTCTTCGTACTCTTTAGCATGGGTTTCCCCATGTCAAAGAATTATTCCATTTTTTGAAAAAATTTTATCCGTATTTTTAATCTGTTAAAAATTTTCTTTCATCTGATCAAATGTTCTTTAAAAATTGTCTGTACTTAAAATAAGGAAGGGAAAGACGATGGCTCTTTCATAGCAAACTGCTCTAAAGGTCGAAGATGTCTGAATTCATATATTCGAACCCATCTATTTGAGTAGTTCTTCATCTTCATAAAAAAGCCTTATAAGACAGAAACGAGTCTCTCTTCTAAAGTGCTTCTCAATCTTCTAAATTGCTGAAAATTCATAATTTTGAGTTGCTTCAAAAGACATGAAATCATCTATCACAAGCATCAATACTTCTTTTCTTAAATAAAAATAGAGTAAAACTTCAGTCAATAGAACAAATGTTTGAAAGAGATGTAATTACAATTTCAAGTCCATGAAAATAATAAGATTTAACACTGACATTATCAAAAGAAAAAATTTGGATCCATTTAATTTTTGGAGTGTATATTCGTAACTGTATGGGACTTTTTTTTGAGCTGCCCAAAAATTTGTACCTATTTTAATGGATCCTTGATAGATAAATGCTAAAACCACCTTCCAAAAAAGTTCTCAACTGTCCGAGGACAGATTTGAGTCACATACATATCCCTCTATTGCTGCCTCTGATAAACATCAAGGCTCCCCTTCATACTCATTTTCCTTGTAATTCTGAATTTTTAGGGAATTTAAAAATTCACATACCCACCTCTTAGATTTGCCACTTCACTCAGTAAAAACAATTAATGTATACCTAATATTGTTGGATGGTGTTGAGAGCGACTCATTTTTTTGTTGAATATTTCTCTCAAGTTTTCAAAATGTGATTTCTATGTTCAAGATTGAATGAGCCAAAGTTTTTGTTCAGTCAATTGATTTTATATTAGAAGAGTTATTATAGTTTTATTATGTAGCTACGTGTTTACCTCTGAGAAGAAAAAAAATTCTAAAAATTATTTAAATTAAAATTAGGGATCTTTTTCTTCTCTTAATTATTTTTTTTGTTTTGTGCCGGTAGCTTTGAATTATTTTCTCTCTTCTTTCTGAATATTTTGAAGTAAAAAATCAAAAGTTCTTGGCGACCAAAATTCATCCACTGATTACTTGGTTCACATCCAAAAATTTCTTGTAAAAAATTTCTCTCAGTCGCTGAATTTGGTTTGACCCTTGCCTCTTTAATTAAACAGAATAATTCATGTATGAGAATCCTATTCAATTAGGTTCATGACATTAGGTGTTTTTAATCACTAATATTTTGTTCACTTATCTATTTTCTCTCGTTCAAAATAACATTTTCTTTTGGGTCATATCTAATCAATTCAAATGAGCTACAGCATTATTCCTCATGAGAAACTATCTCTTCATATCGTCCATGTAATTACTGTTAGTCATACCCCTTTTAATTTTTCCTCTAATATCAGTGCTGTAAATAGGTGATAATGTGAAGGATGAGGCCTTTGAAGTTTTCGGCTCCCCAACCTCCTATGAATCCTGCCCTACGAGCACAAAACCTCCCAATGATATTTCAGTTTTCAAATCCTAAGCAAGAATGAAAAAAATGTTAAATTAAATTTTAACCATGAAGTGAAACACCACAGACTGAGTCCAAAATTATTGTAAAAAGACACCAAGGTGAAAAAACATAATTCTTGTTGATTACCTGTACATTTTTATTACAAACCTTTTTCTCCTGTTTTCTAATTTTTAACATATCTTTTGCTCAATCTGGATTTCAAACCTTTTCTAATTTGTCCTCTCCTTCATCCAGTCCTAAATGCTTCGGTTAAACACTGGATTAAGCTTCAAGATAATTTTCTAGGTTTCATGACCTACCTGTCATTGTTATAATCCTACGTAACGATTATTAATAACTCCCATATTCTTCAAATTTTCCTCTCATTCTACTGAAACCTGTATTATCTTGTTTTGCGTGACCCAGACGGAAACTGTAATCCTCTGTACATAAATTTGAACAGATAACGTCAGAAAGATAGTGCCAAAAAGCGGGAACAGTAGGTAGGTGTAAAAACTGAGGATTATACTCAGAAGCGATAGCTTTTTGGATGAATGGATTAAAACAGCGATTTATTTAAACTGTTTACGAAGATGTCTACTGAGAACCCTGGGTACGATTTCAAGTGGTATTCGTCATGAGATTATTGCATGTCATGCAGCACTTATCTCTGTTTTCACCAATTGAGCACTTTAAAGTGAAAATGTAGGCACCCTCTCACTGGCTCACTTCCGAGATAGCATGCAAAGACCAGGTTTTGAGTGGTTTATGCTGCAGTCTTAGGTGCATTTCTCCTTAAGATATTTCTTTCAAATCTAGTCCAGTGATTTTTCTATGTTTACCAAATTATTCAATTTTTTTATTTTTTGATAAAATTATAATTTTCTTCTAAATTTAAAAATGGAGCATTAATTTTTTCTCCAATAACGTGAAAAAAGAACCATTAAAATATGTGTTATAAGGCTAGAACTTAAATACCTACATGATGCTTTGAAAAATCGTATACCTAATCTAACTAATTAATTTGAAAAATGGCATATCAATATTGACACCGAAGAGAAGTTAGCTCGGTTTCTTACAAGAGGAAAATTTATTTTTAAAACTTTGTTGCAAACTGCAGTTTCGCTGTTTTTCTCTGAAAGTTGGAGTGATTTTTTTACTGTCCATCCGGAGTGAAAAAGTGTCTTGTGTCCCTTAAAAATGCTAAAAAGAAAGTTAAGTTTCCGTTGCAAAAAAAATAAAAAGAATAAGAAACAGAAATTTTAAACTACCGCAATCATACATATTTTGTATGTTCATTTCTTCCAGACATTTCCTTCCTTTAACCTGTCACTCATTGTCTCATTTCATTGTGAAGTCAATATTGACCGACGTACTTTTCAGCCCTCTTCAGATAAGGTTCAGAGAGCCTTTAATTGGTTCCCGGATGTTACCTCATTCATGCATCCTTGACTTGGAAACGGGATTCGAATTGAGAGCGGCGGACTTCGGATCGAAAGATCGACGTGAAAACCACTTGACCATCATTTCATTCAGGACCTTCCTATTCTTCGAGAACATATTCTTATCTGGGTGGAATTTTCTCGCTAAAATTAGCCCTAAGCGAATTCTATCCCCTTTTTTTGTCGGGGAATATTTCTCAGGAAGAAACTCCTAATGCACGACTTTTCTTTTCCCTCAAAATCGCAACTCTCGCCTTCAATTCAGCGATAGGCAATAAGTCAACCTTAAATGTTCGAACATTTGTCTCCTTTATCTTATCCATCTACGGGACCGTTCCCGACCTGACTAGTGAGCTCGGAATTCCCTATCGCTACGTATTTTGAGCGGCCTATGAAGTAATAAAGTTTCATCGGCAATTTGAATTGAAAATTTTAGTGAATAAAGCATTTTGACGGAGCAGTTGGGAAGATAAGTTCTCAGTTTTCATCTCCTTCACAAAGAGGTTTAGTGTATGGCAAATTCTCCCTTAAATCTGGCGAAAAATGTGTGTCTAGGTGACAGCCAGAGTCAATAAACCTGGTCCGAATTAAAACGCGCGGGAAAATTTGAAATTGGCCGACGAGGTCGCTTCATTAGTTGGTAATCATGAAATTGACACAGATGTGCTACCTTCGCGAATTGCGCCGTATCGCGGGGGAGCCCATCTGTGCCTTCTAAGCACGTGCACCTAATTATAGACTCATCAAATCTGATCTATTCAAATCGCAAGTTTGCAGGGTTTGTTGTCGGATTAATTGATCTCTTTTTGCAACCGAAGGTCTTCTTGATCGTTTTGCGCTTAATCTCGCCTACTCATTTAATTATCCCGGATAATGAGATAGAAATATAGTATCGGAGGAACCTTCCGAATGTATCATGGTAAGAATTGTTCTTCTCGAGCAGGAAATATCCCGTTTTTCCTTCGATAAACTTACGGTATTTATTCTGTGAAAATTTTGAGAGAGTAAACTCATTTTTGGTGTTTTTTTCGTAAAAAATACTGCATCGTGTTTTGATATATTTTCTTCCTTTTTTCTCCCTCTCTCCCACGCTTAAAATGATTTTTTGAATATTTTACATCGCGTGCTGCTAAAGTTTATTATTTCGTGAGAGATTATTACGCGTGTCCTAGATTTGTATTTTGAGGACTTAATCGTGAAGATCCGGAAAATATCAAATCCGTCAGTGCTTTTTGGAAAATTCTTTCCGGCTTCCAAAGTCTCAAGCATAGAAACGGTTGACTGGAATCATGATCTTTCACTCAAGTCAAATCGCGCCAGAATCTCCGACGAGGGAGAAGTAACGAGCCCATTAGCATGTAAAAGACTTACTCGGCAATTATGCCGTGGCTGATGGACTGGTTAGAAGTTCCCTCTCTTTTTTTCTCTTTTTTTCTTCTCTTTTTTATCTCCTCTGGAGAATTGCCTATAAACTGTCCCATAATAACTTGTAGAACAAGCAATTGTCTCCCTTAACTGATTTCAAAATGAGCCCGGTACCGATTTTAGAAAGAAAATGAGGCAGGAAGGTCAAAGAAAAAAAAAGTTAATTACGAAAAAAAGTGATCATACCCTCAGCTGGTGTGAACTTATACGTGGTCTCAAACTTCTGCCCTGTGAAATATGCATAGCTCATTCTTTTGTCTCTTCTTTCCCTTTCCGCGTTTGATTTCGACTATGCTAAGAATGTCTGCCTGGAAAACGTTTAATAGACACATTTAAGGAAGATTTTCTTGTGTTTAAACTAACGGACTTCACGGATTCAGCCCAATCTTCCATTGAGATACCCGGAGGCGGAATTTATCAAATTTTTGATGGAAAAAATAAAGGGAAATAAAAACCAAAATGTTGGTATATAGTCTGATGCGTCTTTTATAAGTCTTGTCAGCTCAAATACTCGAAATTTTCAACCAAGAAAGTTCACTTCACGCTGTTTTCTAGATTTTTCAATCCAAAACCTTCCTATTAATGATAAATATCTCTCTCCCTTCCTCCAGTAAATTTTTTTTGGCTGCGCAACTCTGTCAGACTTGCTTTAGACGACCTAAGTGATGGTCAAAAATAATGTCAAAATAGTTACACCCAATAAAGATAAAATAATTTGAATTATTCCATAAAGCTCTAGAGGCCCTTAATAGGGGAGAGAAATTATGACCGTTAAAAATTTCAGAGGAAAATTTACAGCGTTTTTTTCCTCGCGCTGAAAAATCGGTCGTATCAGTATCGAGCAAAGAATCACGTTAAGCGATGGAATCAAACGCGTGAGAAGGGTTCGGGTGGAATGTCGTTGGAGGAGAGAATTACGTCTCACCTTCAAAATCTCAAGGCGTCGACAGCCAAGGGAGCTAAAGTTCAACGCTTATGCAAACGATTTTTGGCTTTGCCCGGAGTGATGTAATTTTCTTTCTCACCCGGCGTGCCCAAGTTTTATCTCACCTCGGCTTTTTCTAGTTTTCTGTGTTGATAAAGCGCAAGCCTTGCGTGCATGTTCTCTTCGTGCGCAGGAGGGTAGCTGATCAGGCTTTCATTTGGACGTATTTCTGCCGAACGGAACTATGTGCATTAAGACATGAGCCCTAAGACCCATGAGAGTACGTGCATAACAGGGCTCACGTCATAATACACATAGTTCCGTTTGGCAGAAATACGTCCATTTTGAATTCCTTGAAACAACAGCATTATGAAGGAAGGATGTTTTTCTCGCTCACAGCTATCCACCCTTCCGACCGACAAGGCTACTCTACCAGCCACGTTCCTTTTTTCTAAATTAAACTAGCCGTACGCAATTCAAATGTCATTCATGTCGAACATTTTCAAAGCTTTAAACTATAAAAAACAGTAATACCAGTAATACACAGGTCAGGTGGGACGAAATCTCTGTATTTCGAAGTATTTTCTCCGCCAACTAATCTAATAACCCCTACACTCAGTCGCAAGCAACTATTTTAACGTTGAAGCATGTTTGTAGCATACATTCTCAATTGAAGGCGCTCTTCACTTTCTGTGGTGCACTTGTCGCTACTACTCCTGCTTGTTCCCTGATAAAAGAGGATGAACAAGCAATTTAATTTTTACAATGATGAAAGTTTGCTCGTTAACACATAGAGGACTGTTATTAGAATGAGTAAATAAAAAGTCAAGCAGCTAAATGAAAGTACTACATTGGACTTTAAATTGAAACGAAAATCCCTCTACGCTCCGTGGCTCCTCTTTCTCTCTCTCTCTTCGAACGTCTGTCGCTTAATAATTTAGACCTGTCAAACTTTGAAAACAAGTTAAAGTAAGGCTATCTTTTTTCCTTAAGACAAACATCTATCCACCTCTCTTTTGAATCCAGTAGCCCCTCGCCTTTTAATCCCTTTAATCTGGCGTCTAATTGATTCAAAGTGAACTTTTCATCTTTAACCTTTAAAATCTCCAAGTAACAATCCGCTGCAGTGTCATGGAGTTTTCTAACTGGCACCATAGCCCATGCCGACACATTGTAACCGAATTGCGCGGTAGTGTTTACAAACAATGACGGGTATGTGTGAGTGTGTATTTACACTCGATCTGATACCACGCTTCCCTGCCGTGAATCCAGGTCTGCGGGTTGTCTTTTTTTTTGTTTGAGCAAATAGATCAGTCTCACCTCGTTGCCATTTTCAATACCCAGCGATTGATCCGGATGTGGAAATGAAAATATTGATTTTTTATCGAGAACCAGTGGTTGAGCATCAGCGTGGGAGTCGTCCAAGTCTGCTGCGTTTCATTCATGAGCTCGTGATCACCAGGTCAGAGGTGAAGGGTTTGTCCGACGAGTGCATATCTAGGGTGTGAGCACTTGAGCAGCAGTGGAAAGCACTGTTGTATTTGGAACTGTTAATTGCGTGACTCACGGATAGATTCAGTCGTGAAATTTTCCGCAGGGCGGGGTGATATTTTATCGGAAAATTTGAACAGAGACAGAACGAAAACGCGTGATTATAAGTTTTGATGATATTAACTATGAGATTTAGGACCGTTTTCTGAGCAGCGACCCTCTAAAAAGATCATTTTCACGGGGAGACTTCCGGAAAGAAAATGGTTGCAAAGAAAATGTTTTTAATTAAAGAAAACATTTTCTTAAAAAATTGTTGAAATTTTTTCGAATTGAAAGAAATTATTTTGGTTTTAAAAATACATTTTTTCAACAGCAATCGTGTTTTATTTAGAGAGAAAATGATTTTGAGTGGAGGCTTTTTCTTAACTGAACGATTTTTTTTTTAACTTACGGAATAGTAACTTTGTCATTGGAAGAAAATTATCTTTAATTCAAAGAAACAATATTCCTTAATTTTAAACATTCTGTTAAACATCTTTTCAGGGTTTTGCGGTTTGCATTACAATATAAGGTGGTTTATATGTAATTTAATCGTGCTTATTTTCCTTAAGCAATCATTAGTTACTTACGTAGGTATTCAAGAGAGTCACTCCTCGCACCTGTAATAAATGCGATAAATTCATTTTTTCTTCTCTTTTTCTTGACGAAGGTCAGATGTGAGCGAGCTAACGGATCTCTCAAAGTTTTCCCTTACCGTTTCAAAAGATTAAAAGAGCGAAGTACTTTTTTAAACTAATTAAGAAGATGAACAATTCGAGCTTCGTATGCCTCTCCTTTTAAGTTTATCGTAAAGTTCAACGTAGTAAGTGATTTTAACGTGTCGGATGTTAGAAAACACGATCATGCGTCTTCTAGAAGGACAGCCTCCTGCCATCCCATCACTTCTAATCTTGAATGAACCTAGGTCAGAGAGTGTATTAATTATGTTCCCATGATCGTGTTGAAGATGATAACTCGTCAATTAATTATAAATTATCACCCTCCGTATGCGTTATAAACTCATTGAACCCAAAATATTCAGCCTTGAGTAGCTCCTGTAAAATGCCCCTTTCTGTATTCCAATACTTTTATCATGAGTTTGCGTTATCGTTCTTTTGAAATTTTTCCGATAGCGCTTTTTAAACCCAATCCTAGCAAGTGCCTCACGGATTTCTAAATTTGAGATTTTTAAAGTTTCACTGAGAGCCTCAAGTAAGAGGATTACTCTGCAAATCGTCATGCATTGATGATGAAACGTCAAACTAATGAATGCGCGCCAACATTTTTTTATGATCAATGAACTGAAAACGTGTGACTTATTTTATGCGCAAAAATCGCCTGAGACTCACAAGTTTAAGCTGAAAATATCGTTATCAAGTGATATTTACAATTTATCAGATTTTTTCGGGATAGCTCTGGTTATTTTATGTTCAAATCTTTTCATTTTTCATTCAAGATACTGCGCATATTTGGATGCAAATTTTAATGACTGAACGATATCTCGAATTAAGAAATCGAGTAATGTTATAGGAAAAAAGGAAATATCTGTCTTTTTAAGAAAAAAAAAACTCGCCTTAAGATGAGATGTTTGTGGAAAAATGGAAGCCGTGGAGCCCAATTTCCCTTCTTAATGTTCAATCTTCATTTTTATTTGTGGCATAATAATATCCCAACCTGGAACACGAACTTTTCTTGAAATCGTAAAGATATCGCTCGATTCCTTAATGCTTCATATCTATTTATTATTCTTGAAAGCCATATTCTTCTGTAATGAATGCAGTGAAGGCATTCAATTTGTGAGTTTAGAGCAAAGTATAACTTTTGCTCTAAAGTATCTATCTTCAAAAAAAAATTTAAGAAAGGAGAAGGAAGGAAGAAAAGTGATGGAAAAATTGATGGAATCTATTTTTCTGACCCTAATCACCAGGAGTTAACAATGTATCGCCTTCAAACAAAGAGTATGCTTCGAGACATTTCTAAGTGGCTCGAACAATGAACGCCCAGAATTTCCGCTTTCTTCTCGTATCATCTCGACCATCTTGAAAGATAAAGCCCCTTCAAGTCAAGACTTATGCAATCTTCATGACGCAGAATGTTGTGCTAATTTTAAGTGCGCAAATCAACAAAATCCTTTAAGCTCTCTCGAGTATGGTCGTCCGTTTGTAGGCGTGCTGTCAGTAGATAAAGGGTTTTAGGGTTTTTTCCATCTCTTTTCAAACTTGAGTTTCGTTTATTTCTAGCCAGGGACTCCACTTCGCGCATTGTCTCTCTGATCATTGTTGACTTAAAAATCCCGAATGAACTAATCCGTTCTGTTATATAATGTATTGCGAAGTAGGGTTAAAATTAAAACATTACGATACATTTTTCGTCCTAAAATTTTACACTAAACTTGGCGGTTTTTTTAAAATTCAACGAACAACTCATGAGTGAGGAATGCAATAAACACTGGAAAAAAAACCTATTGGATCTAGAGTCCAGACTCTTGAAAACATTTACAAGAAAAAATTCTCTTGATTCAATCGGACTTTCGCTTGAATCAAAACGAAATCCGCTTAAATTAAGAGGCTTGGTTCTTGATTTAAGCTAGATGCTGATTGAATCAAGAGTACTTTTTCTTGTCGATGTTTTTAAGAGTTTGGACTCTAGATCCAATGTGTTTTTTTTCCAGTGAACTACGGATACGGATATTTCTACCTCATTTTTAGAAGAAATGATTTTTTCACACTCGTTTCTCTAATTTTTTTTTGCGGCTCTTTGCTAATTATGGAAGGAAACTTATCTTCAATGATATTTGGCAACAACTAAGGGTCACTTTGTTCCTTTTCCAGAGTATCGCCAATCCATGTCTATACGAATAGTAAAGGAAGCTATCATTTCTCCACCTAGTGATCGTACAATTTTTTTCCATACCCATGAGATAATGTGTTATATCTATGTATGTACATATTGCGCGTTTGTTTATTTATTTATTATTACGTACTTTGAACTATATTTTTTTATTATTTTCTCAGAACTCCGTTCTAGTTTTTCAAGTAGGTCATAAATCATTTCCAATTTTTTAATTCGTGTTTAAATCTTAAGCGTGGCTATGGAGCAAACTAACATTACTATATCACCTGCAACCAGATCAAAAACTGACACCAACCTGTTATTTTACAAATTGAGTTGACTTATTTTTATTTCTTCCTATAAGGAGCAAGGAGAAATTGTTTATATTTCGTGGGTATTCATGCAAAACTAAAGAAGTTTTCAAGATAAATAATGCATAACAGTTGGATATTACTGGTAACTCGTGGATATTTTTTAAAAAATTTCATTTGCAATTTGATCCATCGCACCTGAATTCCAAAGAAAAATCCTCATAAACTTTTCCAAACTAGAAATTTTGCTACCGAAAGACAACGGACAACTTTGTCCTCTATAGAATTTCTCTTCCCTAAAAGCTTATCTCCTCTGATAATGCCACCAATTTTACGTCTTCACTGAAAAAAAAAACTCCAGTCGTGGGAGCCGCAATTACAGGCTATATAGACTTACCGTCCGTTCCGGGCTCAAGGGCCGAAAATTCCGGCTGTTGGAGCCGTAGCTTCGATTGCTCCGGGTTCAGAGGCCGAAGCTACGGCTCCAGCAGCGGGAATTTTCGGCCTTTGAGCCCGGAACGGACGGTATGTCTGTATAGCCCTTAATTGCGGCTCCCACAGCTGGAGTTTTTTTTCAGTGTTTAGCTGATTTACGAAACAACGAAACTAAAGTCATCGGATCAGGTAAAAAATCCCAGGAGAGGTCAGATTCGTATCCAAATGCTCTCTTTAGCATTATCGTCTGTCGGAAACGCAATACATAATATCAGAAAGAGGCAGTTTCCAGCGTGGCTGTGTTTATAAACATTGCCATGCTGCCCGGCGTTGCCAAGTTGGCGCGATGAGGTCATCGATTAGGTCAGGATTCGGAATCGATGCGACGACAGGCCAAAGGTCCGGCTTTCTACGTCGTTTCGTTCCCCGTTATCAACACACCCGCTCCTTGATAGTGAGCCGTGACCGCGGGCTCCAAAATTTTGTCATTGTCAACGAGCGGTTTGCTCAGACCAGAAATCGTCTCGTAAGGGGACTATCTCGATTTCCACATGAGCCCTGAAAAGCATGGAGTTATACGACGAACAGGGCTCACGTGGAAATTCAGACACGCCCTTACGTCAGAAGGGAGACAAAGTAAGACTGAATTTTTAAGAGCTCCGCGTAGACGAACTCAACATTGAGTCTTTGTGTATGGCAACAACCCTCGGAAATAACAAGGGCCATCACCGCCGTGTTAGTGAACTTCTACCCTCAATTCAAATAAAGTAGTAATTACTGCTCTAAGAATGTACTTTCTGCCCGTGTACGTTGCTATAAAATCATTTTTTTAGCTTGAACTTCTAAAATTCACAACGTTACTATAATCTTTCCTAAGGAACCTCTCAATATTTCTAGTCGATGACCCATAATTTCTCGCGAAAGTAAACGAAGAAAATAGATCAGTTTTCGGACATGACCGATGGGCATAACTGATTATGAGGATAAAAATTTGGAGAGTCAGGAAGCTGTATATGATGATCAACTTAATGGAGAATCGGCAGAAGTACGACATTTTGTGAAAATGTTTAAGAAAAAACTACTGAGTGAACTGAGCATGAGAATATCCGTGGTTTCTAAAATGATCGATTAGTAGAAGCGATACGACCAAATTACCTAATCTGCTTAAACACCTACATGTGTTTAAACGGGAAATGCCGCCTGATGGGTGACAGATTTTCTCACTTTAAAATATATTTTTTCACCATTTCTCGTATCGGGAAAACATCCTGAAACACACTGCGAACGCAGTTCATTAAGCACTTCCAGATGCAATAATAATAATTTTTCGTGCAAATTCTCCACTAGCGCAGAAAACTAACTAGGTTGGTGGTATGATGTTTGCGATACCAACTATACTTGATGTAACCCAATTTTGTTGGTGTATAGTATCTACTAGTAGGGTTAGCTGGGGGCAAAGAGCACTTTTTTTCTCCATAGTGCACCCTCAACTCGAGTTAGTAGGTAAGGAAATGGCGTAATTAGTGCATCGCGTCTGTGGGTTTCATCGAGTCGAATCATCAAGGCTTTCAAGTTGCTCTTTGTTCGACTGCAACTCTCAAGTGTTTTACCAAGTGTGACATGTGTCACTTCAATTCTTGAAACTCTCTCGAGTGATTCACGTTGCACCTACTTTTATTAACCACGCGACACCGCGACAGCCTCAGTACCTATCGAGTTGGTTAACTATATGAGGACTTATCTGTAACAATAGCGAATGTAAAAAATTACCTTTTCGAAACACATTCAAAAAACTGTTTTGGCATCGAGAAAATTTTGAGAAAATACTTGAGATGTGATCTTCGTGATCCTCGAGATCTGTACATTATGCAAGAGCCAAACATATTAAATTGTGTGAACAAAACAGTTTTTAAAGCGTGTTTCTAAAAGGTAATTTTTCACATCCGCCATTATTACATATAAGGCCTCATATGCAGTTAAAAAACTCGACACTTTCTTTAACTTTTTCGATCCTTCTAAAATTGGAGTCTGCATGTTGGTTGGTTTGTCTGCCTTGTGTTTTTGAAACCTGTTGTGAGCGTTCAAGAGCAGATGAAGAAGAAAAATTTCCAATCTGAAATTTGCACATGCAAGAAAAGACGCAACATTTTACGATTTTTAATATCCATCTGTCACGGACTATTCGTCAAATATGACATTTTGTCAAATGCCTCAGCAGATAGCCGATGATTCTATAACCTATCTTAAATTGAAATCTTGAGATTTCACCTTATTCTTGAAAATAAGATTTTCCAGATACATCGGTGTAGGTTTTTTCTTACAAGTTACTATTTGCTTTGCTTCACCAAACTATTTCGCTTGAGATCTAGATTGTCCGGAGTAAAAAAAAATTGTCATTCGACCGAGAGTTTCACGCCATCGGGGATTTTTCTCTCTCCTACTTTCAAGTAATTTCCTCCCCTTTGTTTGCTCTTCACCTTTGAAAATTTCCTTGAGACGTCTCCCAAAAAGTCGAAAAGATCGATGAATTGTCGGAATTTATTCAGGAAATATTTTTCGGGTCGTTTTGGACAAAAATTTCCTTATTCTCCTAAGTGTTTCCTCACCGATCAAGCGATCCGCAAGTCAATAATCGGGCAGATTTTGCACCCCTGCCGAGCGAAAGTTTTTTTCCCCTCCATAAGTGTACAAAATCTGAAATGCCAAATTTCGATTCATTCCGCGCCACATCTCTGTACGTCTGGTACAAATATTCCGAATGCCGAATTGAATGAATCGCATAAGCTAGCAGCATTTTCTAGCCAGCTCGTTAACGTAACGGCTCCAAACTGATGCACACTCTCTGTGCGATTGCCACAGGCTGACAAAGGCCTCATCACGCTGAAGTCATAAATTCCATGCCGTAATTAGCTTGCGCTGAATCTCCAAAAGAATTCTCCCTGTTCCAGTTTAGTCAGATTCTTACCCGAGAAATGTCTTGTTTATTTTCTCCCACTTCCTCTTGCTGGTTTTGCCTCTTGTGAAAGCTCTCACAATCAGTTAGATGAATCTCTGTTCTGGTCGGTGACTTGTAGTTCTTAATTTTGACTATATTTAAACTCAAGTAAGCTAAGATCATTGCTCTTGTTGGCGGTCCAACAACTACTAAAGACTGAAGTGTTTGTGCGTTGTGCGGACTTTAATTAAAGTTTTGTAGCGTCGCGGTTCCCCTGAACGAGCTTAAGAAGTCAGATTTCACACACGTTACGGTAGCAAGAAATACAACTTATCCCATGTTGTATCTTTTTGCCTTTTGAGTCCGTCGTGAGAGTTCAAAAATGAAAACAATTGCCCAGTGTAATATGTTTTGTCTTTGTCCATAAACAATAATAAAATTCAGGAAAATCATATTCAGAGCTTCTTCTCAAGTAACATTGCGATTGGTTGAATAGTGTTGGTTTTACCCCATTGCATTTCCGCTCGCATAGTGCACCTCAAACCCATCTTTTCAGCGTGGAAAAGATTGTAAAAATAACTCGGAAAAATAGTGGAAGTGAAGTTGTGGAGATGGTGAGTGCATTTCCCAGTGAAAAAGTGACTTCAGATCCTTTAAAAATGTCACACCTCTCGGAATTTTTTCGCTCCATTTTGAACCTCTCCCGGTTCTCATAAGCGCTTCGGCATGTATTTTTTTGTGACTGCGAAACTGTTCAGTTTACTATTATTCGGCGATGCAGACGGAAAAATAACATCAAGCCCTTGGCAATCAGGTGAGTCCATATGCGCGCTACATGTACGCTCTCCCGATAGTGTCAAGATAAAATAATCAGAATTTTTCTCGAAAATTAATATTTTGTAAGAAGAAATTCGGCATCTTTTAAAAACTCTTACGACATCCCTCATTAGCAGGTTTGGCGAAAGATGAAAATTGGAGCGAAAAAAGTGCATTGCGGCGCGAGAATTTTGCTGATAAGAGCATTGCATTTGACGCATCTTCCCTCTGAAACGAGTGCAATATGCAATGGCTTTGCCCATCAAGAATTGCCAGATTTGCGTCCTTCCGTATCGAGAAATCCGGAAAGCTCTGTGCAAAAGGCAACACTCGTTCGCCGTGTTGTCAATTTGTGTGTCATAATCAGCTTTTTGAACGTAGAGGTTTATAGTATAATGGTGTAAATCATTTACTAAACGGCAACAAAGGTTGAAACGTAGCATCTCTATCTAATCGCGAGTAATTATGATAGAAAATTATCTCGATGCACCTGGGTCACTTTTTATCATTTTTCTTATTTTTTTGCATTTGGCTGCTGGTCCAGTGCTCTGATGATGCATCCAAATACTGTGTGAAGTGATAAGGACACTGTCATCGCGCAATCAAACTTAAAGTGGGCTACTTTTGATCAGAGCCGCTTCAACAAAGATATTGCACCGCGGAGCTATTTTCAGAATGGTCTAGGCGGCTCTTGTTAGAAAGCTCAACAGAAAATGCAAGATGCATAATGAAGTAGTCACCGGCTGCAAGTTTGAGCAACGTAACCGCCAAATTTAACTAAAAATTTCGTTAAGATATGTGTTTCAAACTCTAACCGTTCAGTTGAAATAGCTATAACGCCATCAATTTGCGATAAAAATCCTTTATCAGAGCCTCGGTTGGTTTTTAAACTATTTGGAAAAAATGTTGATAATCTCTTTTAAAAATAATACATTTTTTAGAGCATATTGTACGCAAATTCTACCATACCTAAATTTTGCTTACTAGTTTGATCGTGAATCAAAGTCGCATTTCATGCGATTTCTTTTATCCGAGCAGATGAGTTATTTGACAGTTAAACAGCTCATTCTATTTAAGAATATTGCACAAACGTAAAAAGTATGGTCATCAGCAAAAATCCAATACGATGTAAGCTAGTCGTGGACGGTACCGTAGTTGAACAAGTAATGCAGTTTAAGTACTTGGGCGCTTTAATAACGAGTGTGAAGGATTTAGGGACCGAGGTGCGGAGTCAGACAATCAAGGCAACTAGAGTAGCCGGATGCCTAAATGAAATGGTTTGGAGGAATAAGTACATGGCTAAAGAGAGCAAAGTTCGAGTTTATAAAACGGTTGTAAGACCTGTGCTGACTTACGCTGCGGAGACCCGAGCGGACACGAAGCGCACTAAACAACAGTTGCGGACCGTAGAAATGAAAGTCCTGAGGAAAATAGCAGGCTTTACGCTCCGAGATAGGCAGACCAACGAGTCAATTCGCGAAGAGTGCCAAATTCAAGATATTGCCAAATGGACCAAGATGCGCCGGAAAATGTGGTCGGAACATGTTGAGAGGATGGAGGGGGAAAGGCTTGCCAAGATTTGTATGGTAGGACGACCTCATAGCCAAAGGCAACCCGGACGACCGCCCAAGAGATGGGCACAGAGCTGCCTTTCATCCCCGGAGAATTAAGTGATCTCTCTCATCGGCATCATATTACTGTTTTAGAGGCTAGACAAACAGGGTCACGGCCCTAGTCAGAAGGCAGAAGAAGAAGAAGAAGCACAAACGTTTTTTAAATCCCCATTTTCTCCTCAAAAAGACCATAAAGTTTTAGTGTGAATATGGTAATCGGTCCTTTGGAGGAGGAATCCTTCTCAGGGTGAGGTAATTGTTTAAGCGTGTTCGTATAGCTCATTTGAATGCGTGATCCGATCGTGATCGTTTTCCCACTGCGGAACCGGTTTCAACTTTGGGTCAAGAAAAAAGGACATTAATTAGAAAGTCGGTCATAAAAAGAGTGGGGTAGAAGAGGCGGAAGGAATTGAGTGGGTAGGAAAAGACAAGAAACCGCTGCAGAATTTATCGCTTCTCAGGAGCCCCGATTGCCTCTTATTTGAATTTTATATGGAAAATGAGAAATTGCCGAAAAACTTGGTGTGATTTCTTAGACTTGAATTGATCCGATCACGTGATCTTCGTGTTTTCCAGAGAGAGGAGAGACTAGGCTAAAACTTTATGTTAAAAAATATTGTTAATTCATTACAATTGAACACGATGTTTCAACTCGTATCTGACTTTGAGAAAAATGAAAGTATGAGGAAAAACGGAATAACTCTCATTAGACCCACATTTTTCAGTATTTATAAAATATTATTTTACCCTATCTTGTCGACCTCTCATTGTGTGCGTATAAAGAACAGCTAAGAGGCCACTCATTTTTTTTCAAAATAGAAAAATCAAGGAAATGGAACTTCAGTAAACGGGTTGTTCTTGAAATAATTGAAATTCTGCAACATTTAAATGAAACATTCAAAATTTTTACTTGCTACGTCCGGCCTGAGAAATAATTTTTCCGTATATAGCTAATTTAATAAATTTGTCGATTACGGCACTTAATTGCGAACTTGTACAAGTGTCTTCCAAAAACTGGGGTTAAAGTTGAAAAGTCAATTCGCGGTATGAAACATCAAGAGGAAAACTGAAATTTGCGAAAGGCGGATTATTTTCCAGAAAAATAGAAATAATTAGACTTAATGAGATTTTTATTCTTTTTGTGGGAGGGGCGCGTAACGGTTATGAATGTCAGTAGAGGGTGACCTTTTATCACTTTTTTGATGCTTATGACGAGGGATGTATCCTACAAGAAAAGTTTTGTCCATAACGCTGACCGTCAAAGCTGATAACGCCGGAAGTCATTCTGACCTATCTTGCAGTTATCTTTTTTGCATTTAAATATTTTTCCTAATTATTGCTTTTACGAAAACGTAACTGCATCTTGCTGACGGTATGTTTTTGCAAAATGCGCATTAACTTCTCTCCAGACTTTTTTAAAGGTTCAAAGTGGCAAAGTTCAACTTTGAGTGTTTTTCAATTCACAATTTTTGCTGGGATGTATATTTTCGCGTCACGGTTATCTTTTGGGTTATGTAAAAGAGAAAATTTCAGAAAATTTATTTCCAGTGCCGATGAAGAGTTGCAATGAACTCTATTGCATTGAGTCCCTCACCCCTCACACGTTACGTATGCAATTAACGGGCTAATAAAGTGCATTAAAAATAGGTCAGTTGTTTCACGCATTTTCAGGTGATTTCTTTTTATCTACGTTGTCGTGATCAAGCTATTAAATATGCGAGGGCGATTTCCAGCTGTTACATCTGTCACGCCTATTCTAATCAGTATACAAGTGCCTTTTTGTTGGCAGTAGTAAAAATTAAAATTGTAAATCATGAAGGAGAAGCTTCGACAACCATTCCAAGCGTTCTTTAATTCGCTTTTTTTGTATAGTTTTTTCTTTTTCTCTCTCTCTTTTACTCTCCCCCGTTCTCTTTCTTTTCAGCACAAGTGTAAAGTGAGCCTAAAATGGATCTGCGTCCATTTGCTCAGCACCGTTTTCTTCACCTCTTTCGAATCCTCTTCCTTCTCTTGCTCGATTCCTCGGTGCTGCAAGGTATCTCCCGGTTAAACCAGATTGGAAAAGTGTTTCCTTCAGGGTCACCTTGAGCTAAAACGACGAATCGCAATAAAAGAGGAATCAGCAATAAAACTGGCAGTTGGGCCAATAAGAGAACGGGTTTTGTTTGATTTTTGGAACCGATTATTCAAAGACATCAAATTGAAAACCGCACGATTTGCATAAGTACACGCGCGCGTGTGGTAGGCGGCTGGGGCCGCTGAAATGTTTGAGCGGGCTGGGGTTTTCACATCGCGAATTTGGATTCAAAATTTTTTTAAATCCAATGCTGAAGAGAGCGATACATAAATTGACCTAGCTTATTCAAAAGAATAGATTTTTAAGGCATATTACGTGAGGGCACCACGTGTTCAGGGACATCCATATCAAATGAGTCATTCCTGAAACACGATGGAAAATGATGTTTTTGTGATCGAAATTCATTCATTCCTGCAAAATTTTTCGAGAAACTAGTGTATTTTGACCTAGTCAAAACTCTATTTCCAATCTTGTGGGAGCCATTTCAAAGTCGATCATCAAAAGAACGAATGTTCGATTCTTTGTAATCAGTCTATCAACATTTTAGATTCGCGCCAGGTTGCCAAAACAAAAAAAATTCAGCAGCATAAATTCAGTTGAAAAACGGAGGTAGAAAATTGGCCTTTCCCAGCAAAAATTCAAAGAATTTTGAAATAGAGCTGAATAAAACGCTGCTGTCCAAAACAAAAACGTCGTATAATTTCATTTCAAATTTTTCACTTTGCCGCATGTATTGCTTTATCATAGGCAATCTTGATTTTCATCATGCCTTATTTTTTCAGTTTGAGTTTAAATGATTTCAAAATTATTCTTCATTTTGAAAATATATGATGGGTGAATGTTTGTTAATTTTTTTCATGGTAGAACGTTTGTCCGAAATGAACCGCGAGACTGAGGGGCAAAGAGAGGTTAAAAAGTGTGAAAATGAAGTTAACGACTTTTTTTCTTTGGACGGAAGAATACGCAAGCCAGTATCTACGTTGCGCCTTCAGTTTGAAACTTATACTATAAAATTGCCCGCGCGCTTGTAGCAATAGTAATTCAAATAAATAGGCGTTGCGTCGCGTGCATTGCTTTGCCTGGCATAGCGAACGCACTGATCAAACTCCGGCATCACGCCTCAAGATTACGGTATTTATTTACTCCAAGTCTCTTGAGGAAGTTTATGTAATTTTGTAATTTTTCGTCATGAAAATAATATCCACCAAATTTCTCAGAGGAAGGAGTGCGTTTTAAGCGTCTCCGCAGGTTTTGCCTCAAATGAATAAAAATGAGGATCTCGATAATTTAAGTCCTTTCCAGAATTCATGATAAGTATTCAAACAAATGAAGAATGGAAATTCAAGTGTAGTGAGCATCCTCAGGTGTCGCTACTGACGTGTATGGTGCTCCTCATTTTTTTAAAAATATCCTTCGCGCCAAGGACTTTTTTCGACACTTTTTTTTTTTTTTTTTTTTTTTTTTTTTTTTCAATAATTCAGTATCATTTTCATGACAAGAATCGTTATTCTCATGTCATTAGATACTCATTGAAACTGAGAGGTAGTTGCACGATTCTAGCAAACCCTGATGGCGCCTGCCGTGGTTTTCACTTCTCAAATATATCCCAGAACGAACTCGATGAAATACGAGTCGCTGAGAGTTAAAAGCTGAGACGTAGAACTCCAGATTTGACGTCTTTCTTTGACAGGTGAATTTTGACGATCGAGTATATGCGTGCGAGAATAAATAATACACTCAGCCAAAGGCGGAAAAAGAATTCTTAAATAGATTTCGGGCGGGCGTTTGGCGATGCAAATCAAATAAACACGGCGATAAGTCAGCCGTGTGACGATCAAAGCCGATTAAATCCACAGTCTACGGTGTTTTACAATGGTTACTGCGTCAAGTCTAAGGGAAATATCTCGAACGCTCTAGATTAAAATGGGGTGTTCAGCACCTTTAGAGCGCGCCAAGGGCCTCGTGCTTATCAATTCTGTACGGATTTACTGTTTTTTTATTTATTTAGTTAAAATTTCCAGACCATCGTTATCAGACTTTAACGTCAAAAACATTACCTGATGAAATTTAGAGCACCCAAGCGCTTTTTCCTTTAATTTTTCCTTCCGAAATGTTTGCCGTGGTCGCGAAGGAAATTGTGGCCAAAATTCACTGGATGAGGGAATTTTGGTCGTCATGGAAGAGAACAATTGATCTCCTCAAAGAGGACGAAGACTGATGGTGACCAAAAATGGACAGAAATAATTGACGAGTCGATTTTGAATAATGCATGAAATTATGTTCCTCGGATGGATCAGGTTACTGATAAAATGGAAGGCACACCATTTTTGCTTTGATCATTTCAGTTACATCATAGCTATAATATTTTTGCAATGTAATTGAGTTGGTGAATTCATTTTTGTTAGCCTTGAAGTTATAGTTTTAGTGGACCATACTTAGAGAGGAAAAATTCTCAATTTTAAAATTAAAAATTCTTTGACACTTATCATAGGACCTGCGTAATATTTTGTCAGCTATTCAAAATTTGAGCAGGGTCCAGCTTGAAAATTATTTTCCGTTGATTTTCGGATTTTGTAAGGCGGAAAATATAAGATGGCCGACGTCGTTAAGGGGGAGAAACCTCTAAGGTGTAAGAACTGAGAAATTAAACAAGACGCGGAGTTCGGTTGTTTATGAACTTCTAATCGCGTAAAAGAAAATCTATACACGTGAAAAATATTTGAAGTTGCATCAACCCACCCTCGAAGCACTCGAATAATTTGGAGATAAACACAGCTTCTGTGTCTCAGATTATCTCCAAATCCAAAAGTCCCTCGAACAGATTGATGCAATATCTAATTATTCTTACATCGCCCATGCAATCGACATAATGCGTTTTGGTTTACTTTTCATGAGTTTGAGCTTGTTCTCTTTGGTCTCCGTGAGTGCATTTCGGTTTGAGCTTTGAAGCGCACGAGAGTAAGTGCAAACCGTGGTTCACGTTGAAGTGCACTTACTTTTATCTTTCGTGACACGATATACGAGGAGAGGCCGTTAAATTGCAAGCAGTTCGGGCTCTATTCAGGGGGTCCAGTCGAAAATTGATGGTTCTCAGTTGAGAGAACCAGTTTTTCTTTACGACGCGATGCACGCGAAAGCTTCAGTGTCCTACCTAATTATGTTAAATTTGTATTCAGTCCTTTAAAGCTTTTTTTTACTTCTTAAAGGGGGCGGTCGGTAAGTCGCATGGCTACGCCCTGCCTCTGGTTATTGCGTCTCCCATTAATCTACTCACCGTTCAATCGAAAGCGAACGCCAATAGCTGAACAGACGTGCAGACATTTCGATGTTAACGTCAAAATTTGTGTCCCAGCGATCAACTCTTTCATTTCGATAAAAGTAGAAACCATTGATTCAATTACTCCATTCAATCCGATGGAATGTAAAGATTTCTTGGTACAAGTTAGGAGAATAGGCAACGCTGAAGTTAATTACACATCTTCTTGTGTGCTGGTTACATTCTCAAATTCCCATCAATCTCCGATCAAATGGTTACTGGTGCGCACCATCTACCATCAAATTTCTGCGGCCTGCAAAAATTTTATGGTAGATGATAGAACTGTGGGGCTCATCCGTCATCTGATTTTCACACAACCGTGCTTATTTCATGCTTATTTTAATCAACACGCTGTTTTAATTAATTTTACTCATTAATCTAGATAACTCTCGACCGCCATCTTGGTCATCATTTTGATCGGAATTGGACGGAAATTTGAGCATGTAACCAGACCATTGGGAATCAAGTTTAATGCGATTGTCCGTGTTGAAATCATTTTTCGATCGTGCACTCATTAAAACTCCCCAATTTTCTATCCTTTTCGTGTATTTTGTTGTATGGCATTTTGATCAAATTTACGTTTGGTATTGTAAAGACTTCGTATTCAATCATAATCATATTGCAGTGGCTTTTGGCATTCATATGCCCTCCACCCTCCATTCATAGCTGAATCATTGCCATGCCGTCGTGATAAGGAAGAGCTCCATGCTGCTGCAAATTTTAACTGATGCAAAATTAATTTTGAATAAAAGCCATCAATATTTCCCCTTGAGATTTTCGTAATTTTTGGATCAACTTCAATTTATCGAATTTTTTCTCTCGTTGTCCTCAAGCTGAGCCTGGAGAGTTCTCTTCGCCTATCTTATCACTCATTCTATTTTTGACCCGGGAGTCTTGCCAGTGGCAATGCTTGAATGAGCGACTATCGATATTTACCCCATTTGAAGCTATGATAAAGAATCGATTATCCAGGTGTTAGTTGCGAACACTCTGTGTATCGATCCCTTGATCGAATGATCGATTATCGATATTTCCCCCATTTGAAGCTATGGTAAAGAATCGATTATCCAGGTGTTAGTTGCGAACACTCTGTGTATCGATCCCTTGATCGAATGATCGATTATCGATATTTCCCCTATTTGAAGCTATGGTAAAGAATCGATTATCCAGGTGTTAGTTGCGAACACTCTGTGTGTCGATCCCTTGATCGAATGATCGATTATCGATATTTCCCCCATTTGAAGCTGTGGTAAAGAATCGATTATCTAGGTGTTAGTTGCGAACACCGTGTATCGATCCCTTTCCACAGGTTTAAATGGCAGAGCAATCGATGTATCGAAATACACGCCACGCCACTGGATCTTACCATGACCGCTATGCGTCTCAATACCAGAGAGGCGTGCGGCGTGATCTCCAAGAGCGGCTTGGTCAGCGGCGTGGCGTGCTTTGCGATATATCGATTGACACGCTGATCAAACCTATGAAAAAAGATCGATTATCAGGGTGTTTGCAGCGAACACCTTGGTAATCGATTCTTTACCATAGCTTCAAATGGCGAGATATCGATAACCGATCATTCGCGCCACGCCACTGGGTTTGGTGGCAAGAAATAACCTGATGGGTCATTATTCGAAAATTTCAAGATGATGGGCTCATCGAGATATTATTACTTGCTAATAGCCGAAAAATCCTGGAAACTGGTGTCGTGCATCTGTCGACCAACGATTAGTATTTACGGATTTAGAAACAATTATAGGTAATAATTGATAAAAACTATTTCTGGAAAACTACATTTGAGGCTTGGAGGACAGGGCGCATAAGTGCAGTTTTTTGAAAAAATAGAGATATGGATGGTTTCAAGTAGAACTGGACTGTATTTTGTAATTTGGACCTGTAAATTCTGACTCATCTGAAAAAACACTTATGTGCAGAGGGAAACTAATGGCACATTCGTCGTTTTTAAACTGGGCCGGAATTTATAGTTCCAAATTGCAAAATGTAGTCCAACTAGTCTTAATGCATATTGTGTGGAAAATTCGCTCCCAAATTTCAATTTTTAAGCATCAAAAATTGTGTTTGAACTTTCTTTCCGCCATAAGGATCCATGTAATTCAGAAACTTCAAACACGTATTTCTCGAAATGGTAAAAACTGCACTTATGCGCCTTGTTCTCCAAGCACCTCATTAGTCTCCTCATCGAAGGTATACTGCGGCGCGACGGTCCTAGCGAAGTTCAAAGAACCCTCGGATGTTATTTTTATAGGACCAGCATGCAGTGGAGAATGATACTGAGAAAGTGTAAAGTTATGTAATCAGCCTGATCCATTGACCCATTTTCCAGAGTCACCATCCGGTGATCGGAAAACTGGTTTAACACTAATTGTGAGAGGAGCGCGAACCGTCAAAATGTAGGGAACGCTGCTGAGTTCTTTGACCCTTACGCAAACAAACAATTTTTTTCACCGCAAGTCGCCCGCGAACATCTTGTTACGCAACTCACCATACGCGAATCGTCTTCCTTAGTGGACGGTTAGAGTCTACACGACCTTCCTCAACCCTCTGAGCCGTGGCTGTGGGCAACCAATACCCGAAGACAATTTTTTCAGGCGCAAACGGGTGCCGGAAAAGTTTCTTTCATGATCATCGGCTGAAAGTCAAAGACCTCATACTTCAGAGACCCTACGCGGAGGGATTAATACATGTAATTGATCAAGGGTCCTCCTGGTTAATGTATGCGGCCAGCGGTTTGATCGTTGAAATTGATAGACAAATCTATAGGCAAAGAAGACTTAGGGAGTATGGAGCGATCCTATTCGTTGAAATTGGTGGTTCTTAAAGGCTAAAGGGGGTACTTTTGGGTCTCTCGTGGGTTGATATTAGTTAGTCCATTGCCTACGTCTTCAGTCCATTGCAACCACCCGCTTCCACCAACAGGATCCCTCCGTATAATTTTTGTCTTCTTTGTCTATAGCTTTGTCTATCGCTTTGTCTATCAATTTCAACAATCAGCTCGCAGGAATTCTTAGTCAGCCAGTACTTGCTAGATTCTTGGCAGTGCTAACCATACGTCTTTTAGATCTACTGGATGTGTTTTTTACACTGACAAGAGTCTGGCACTGTCTACTTAATCTCAGGGGATCACATCCATAATTCATTTAAAAAAAAAAAAAAACTCTGTAAAAATTCATAAAATCAAAAGGATCTATGGTACGAAGCCAGACGGTCTAGCAGCACTGTGTCTATTTCCATCCGTGTACAACTGTACACTTCCTATCCGAGCCATGTAATCAAGTAAAGCCAAAAACACTCATGGATGGTGAGTGACTCGTTGATAATTTTACAATGTTAGATTGTCAAAATCATTAATTTGCTGGATTTGTTAAAAAATTTATCATCGATTGTCTTCAAGGGAAAATAATATTGTAGCTGTTCGGGACTTCAAGGGGAAATAATATTGTAGCTGTTCGGGAATATCTCTTGCACAATGGGAGTGTGGAGTCTCCACCAACAGTTCTCGTTTACGATTAACGCATGGCTACTCAATCGAATTGCGAATAAATGTTCATCAAACCGGACGATGTTATGTATAGTGCTCAACAAAGGCGCTCCAAGACCGATTCATAACGCGAAAGGATTGTTATGAGAATGTGTGTCGGTGTGTGTAAGAAGTTTTGCCGAAATATGGAAAGTTATTCAAGTGAAAGGCTCCAGTCTCTGGAACTCTCTAGACGTTGCACGGAGTTTTTCCGGGAATACGCGGTGGGCCCGTGGCAAATCCCGTCTTCGTCGCCGGACGAGAAGAAGATGGACCTGGCGGGACTGCGGAAGTCCGTTGTTGCCTTTCTCGAGGTCATTTAAAGCAATTTCTCATTTTCAATGTAATTCTAAAAGCACAGTTTATAATCGGACTTTCGGACAAACGAACACTGGAAAAAAAACACATTGGATCTAGAGTCGAGACTCTTCAAAACATCGACAAGAAAAAATACTCTTGATTCAGTCGAATTTTTGCCTAAATCAAGAACCCAGCCTCTTAATTTGAGCGGATTTCCTTTTGATTTAAACAAAACTTGATTGAATCAAGAGTATTTTTTCTTGTCAATGTTTTCAAGAGTCTGGACTCTAGATCTAATGTGTTTTTTCCAGTGAAGGGTGGAAATGCAAAATCTGGTGAGGGTCATCAGGTGTCGCCAAAATCGTCACATTTTCGCTCGTAAATTTTAAAGGGAGTCCAGTGCCTTGAGAAAAAAATTCTCATGAAGATAAGATTGAAATTTTAAAAATTTCCTGATTAATTATCATATGGTGAGGCATTTCGATTAATTTACAATGATGAAGACGATGCATTATCTTAGCAACACCTGATTGCGCCATTAGGGTTTGCATTTCCTTTTTTCCAAAGATATCAATTGTCCGAACGCCATTTACAGGTCTAATCTAAAAGATCTATATATTTTTCACTAAAAAAGTAAAATACAGAACAAAAAAAGCCCACTAAACACGAAATCTTTTTCAGTGTCGTATCTAACAAATTTTACCTACTTAAGATTAGTCAAAACAATTGTGAGTCATAAGACCGGGGTGAAATAAATTATTTCATTTCATATACGAACGGGATTAATGAAGTCGTGCATTTGAAGGACTCGAATTTTAAAGAACGTTAAGCATTGCTATTTTGAGACCTATAAATTTTGGGTTCGAACAAGGTCTTTTTCTTTTAGCAGCTTCAATCGCTCCGACCGGTGAAACGCACTTTTGTAACACGTGTAAGAAGGAGTGGAGCTGTTTCAGAAACGACGTATCCGCTGTTGATTTTCCCATTCAATGAAGCATTTTTTAAACATGTGTCCTTGCTCGTTTTTTTTATGTCCAAATGGTTATTGCCCATTTAAAAAGCAGGGGGCTGATTGAACAGCTGACCGCGGGAAAATGACCTCATCCGGTATTCTGCCCTCCAAGTTTGGTCACAAATTTACATTATTGATAATGTACAGGATGTGGGGCTCTCATGGGAGTAAATACGGGCTTGTCTAAGAAGACCGCTTGAGTATTTATATGTTGTCAAATTCTCGCGATAAAAGATTTATTCTTGTAGAAATTATTAAATAAGTTTCCCTCATTTCCAGATAAATCAGATTAAGTTAATAGAACCCCCCAAAGAGACCATCCTCGATTTTTTCGTAGATTCCGTATTTTCTGTCTAAGACATTTAGCAGCGTCTGATCGCTCACCGTTAGCACGACAGAATAATCGGTCTTCTTTGGCTTTCATGCGAAACATAAAAATAATATTCCAAGGCATGGGCAACGCCGGACTGAGGTCAGTTGAAATGGCGAGAAATAGAACAAAGAGCGACAGATGGGAAGTGATGAATGAGAGAGAGAGAAAAACGATCCTAGATTTTGGCGCGCGAAAGTGACGGTTGCTTCGTGGATTTAGCTTGCCTGCGGCCTCTGGCAAAAACCACCCGAATCCAGGCACAAGCCTTTGCCTTTGAAACTGATTTAAAAGGAGCATCCTCTGAGTCAGATCAGCAGGCCAGGTCAAGCGCAGGTCATCCCATCAGGAGGCACAAATGCAGTGCTTAGGTGCCAGATCAGCCTCATCCAGAAATTCGCAGTTAACTATCGCCCCGGAGCTCAAAATTCCCCCAATTCCACATTCCTGAGATTTTTCATCATCGATGGACGAGAGAGTCTTCAACTCTTCACTAAAGACCCACGGCACCTCCTTTGCTCGTATTGCTTAGTATTTCCCCAAGTCGAACGTCTCATTCTAAAAATTGAATACTAAATTGCATCACCGAAGAGTTTTTTCTTCCTGCATGTGATGCTTTTCGCTGAGTAGAACCAATGGTACCTACATGATTTGAACGAAAAGAAAATGAAATTTTTTCTCCTCTCCAAGAGTAAACGCTTATTAGATTCCCTTAATAACCGCAACTGCCCTTAAAAATTTAGAGTCTGAAAGATCTCCTGATGTGTCCCATCACTTTTTTATTTAATGAATTCTCCAAGCTGACTTTCTATTATTCGTCTTTATTTGAACGTAGCCCTCCCCTCCCCACCCCGCCAGTAACAATCAACTTCACTTCAAGCTACGCATAGGGTACCATCTAGGGTATCTCTCATTGGACACCGAAAATCGCGTAGATTTGCATGCACAGCGTGACAACGCAGCATATATTCGCACAGGTGCGAAACCTCAACCCCCACGCCGCGCTATCCTACCCCTAGGCATGCTTTTTTGCCAAATCGTAGCGTCCTATAATTTGCCTGCCGTCTCACGTGTCTTCTTACGTCTCAAGGCCCTCCTCACCAGAAAAGGAGAGGCTGAGCAGATGAAATGCTCCTTCAAAAAAAAAACATTTCAGTTAGTTTTTGAGGTGTTAAATGCGAAAATATCGACGCCAGAAAAAATTGAATTAGGGGATTACGAAGTGATAAAGATACAACAAATAAATGTTTACACACATGCAGGTAGAACTAACGTTTTGGAATGAAGTCTCAAAAATTTTGCGCCCCTCACAATGTTACGCCCCTTGGTCAATAGCCGAAGTATCATACGGGCAAACGTAGCCCTGTAGGCGCGGTGATATAGAGCCGGAATTTTATTGGCTGCAAATTAAGTGAACATAACCTCTAAATCGGGTGGCTCAGCCAATCAGGAGCTTACGCACGGCCCGAGCTGGCTATAACTTACGCACACTAATCAAAAAAACTTTGTTCGCGGCTTTTTTCACCATTAGTGACTCAACCCCAAACTATTTTAATTCGAAACTATTAAGCGAACCGGGTTGCGACCGGGAAACGTCACGGAATCCCGGCGAGAAAAACAAACAGTGCGTTATCAACACGAGCCGGCGGTTCGACGACCGAGCCATAATGCACCGGTTATCACCTACCTGCTATGCTCCAGACAACAGCCTCTTCCCCTACCCACCCCGCCCCACCCTCCCACGCGCCATGGGCCCTCCCCTCCCGCGAAAACGCATCGGACTCGCGGTACTCGAACCACGCACCGAACCAGTCATTACAACCCGACCGTCTCATCACACCGCTGACCCACGTGCTCGCGTCTCCAAACCGTGTCCATGCCCAATTTCGAAATCGAAATGCCTAGACAAGTTTTCCAATTTTTCGGATTTTCCGTGTCGGCCTGGGCCCTGCCCTTCACCCTCTTCCCCGCCAACGCGCATACTATCTAAGCCGAGAACACTCGCGAGTGTTACCAATTTTTTTTTGTACAGTTTCTTTTTTTCTATGTTCGTATAACAAGTTCTTTTTAACGCGTGGATCTTCCCACTAGATAGGAAAACCGGTTTGTGGTTTTTTTTTCGCTTTTTTCGTTCGGTAGTGATGGGTTTAAGATCGAGTCCCCGCGGCGGGTGTCTCTTTCCGAGGCGGTAGCGCGGACGAGCGGATCCCTGCATCTGGCGCGATGACTGTGCGGAGCGCGGGTTCGAATCCCGGCGCGAGGGGAAAACCACGCAAGAAGCCCATCGAGATCAAGGTGTCCATCACCCCTCTGCTCCTGGTCAAGAGGGTGGTCAAGTGGTTTAAGGATGTCACCAAGCGAATAGCACGGTTCCTCTGGAGTAAATTGAGAAGTGAGATTTTTTTGAAATTTTCACTTTTTTAGAAATTTTTCCTGCTTTTCAGTAGATTTTGTCGGCGCTTCTCCGCACTGGAAAAAAATAACACATTGGATCTAGAGTCTAGACTCTTGAAATCATTGACAAGAAAAAATACTCTTGATTCAATCAGATTTAAGCTTAAATCAAAAGGAAACCCGCTCAAATTATGAGGCTTGGCTCTTGATTTAAGCAAAAATCCGATTGAATCAAGAGTATTTTTTCTTGTAGATGTTTTTAACAGTCTGGACTCTAGATCCAATGTGTGTTTTTTTCCAGTGCTCCGAATGAACCCATTTGGTTATTTACCTTCTCTCTATCTCTATGGACTATCCGTATGTAATGTCAGGAACTTTTTCAGATGTTTGACCCTTATTAGGAATTGAATTTTTCCGGGAAATTCAAGTGCCGGGAACAGGAATAGGAAAGTTATCGGGAGAATTCGCAGGAAATTTCCTGGTGGCGTGTATGTGTGTTTTTTTTGTCAAAGTTTCCCGCGAAAGTAGATATCAGCCGGGAATTTGTAGGAACAGAAAAGTTCCTACTAAGATTCCTACCCCCACCCTCTTTTAAGCGACCTACTTTCCCTCAATTTAAGTCGGAAAACAAAAAAGGAAGAAAGTAAAGAAAAACTGAGGGACGTTAAAATTTTGCTATTTTGCAATTTTCCTCTTTTGTACCCCTTAAATTTTCAAAATTCAAGGGTTTTTTTTACCTAACAGTCGGTCCCGCTTCACCCTTTCCCGTCGATCAGGCTTTTGCAAATACCCCTTTCCCTTCCTAGGTACCTGACGTAATGTTTGGACAGTCTTTGGACCCTTTTTGCGTAAGAATAGAAAAATCTGCTATTTCTCCATTGGATGTTGATCACGTTTTTCTCACACAGTTCTTTCAATGGTTCTAACATTTTCGAAACTTTTTCTACCATAATACAATTCCCATTTTACTCTTGAATTAAAGGAAGTAGTGGAGGGGGAAAAAATGCACCTACCTTTACTAACTTTTTTCTTAATTTAAGTCAGTTAATTTTTCCATTCGCTTCTAATTTTGAAAGTAGCTCTGTTGATGTATCATCCTATTCACTCCAGACGAATGTATTTTAAAGCTTGTTTAAAATATTGACTTCTTTGTATATGCTCTGAACTCTTCTCCTTCCTTAGTATTTTAACTCTCGTTAATTTTCAAGATTCATCCAAGCGCTTTTTATAATGTCTGCTCGAACTTCATGATCTTTGTCGAGGTACCTCTATCTTGGTTTATGCTCTCGCCATGTTGGTTTTTTAAATGTTTTTTTTTCCAAAATATCATTCTTGAGGAATATTTTCCTCCGATCGCTTGTCTCATTAGAGACACTCTAGAGAGAGACTCGGAGACTTCTCTCTCTCATCAAAAATCGCATTTTGTCCGACAAATGAAGATATTTCTAAACGTTTCGGTATGTTTTGGATCGACGATAGAACCAGCCTCATTCCTGAGATCTGGCGGAGTTGCCAGTGATACGAAAAATTTAGAATTCACGAGAGAGTTGTGCATCTTTTAGATTCGCAAAAATCGAGGTTTTTTTTCGAAAAAAAGTAAATGAAAACTGTTTGAAGTTAAGTGATTTCCAATTCTCTCCAACTCTACCTGAATCGAAACCAAACGTGCCTCATGAACAGTAATTTTTTTTGTCTCCGGGATCGGAAGAAATTCCAGGAGTTAGGGTAGGATAAGTCTATTTGTCTCTCTATTTGTCCTAGTTGGCAACCCTGCGAACCACCCTCTGGACCTTTGGTTTCAAGAAAATGGAGATGAGACAGACTGTGAGAGGAGCCAGGGGCATGACTGAGAACTAAAGGCTCCAATTCTGGAAAAGGACCATCCCCTCATCCAGCGCAGCGCCGGCGGAAAAACGACTTTGGACCCATCGCGGCTCTAGTCATTCAGAAACGAGTCACGAGATTAAATAGATAGACATTTTTCTTTAACGTTAGAATACTCGTAAACTGATCGGTATTCCAGATTGATTGCGTGGTCGCTTATCAGAGCAACAACTGGGTCTGTAAACTTAACGATTTCCGGCGAACGAAACGGCGCTTATCCATAGGTTTTGTAACCGGAAGATCGAGGACTTTAAAACCTTCTCGAATTTTGAGATTTCGTCACGGAGCGAAGCGAACCTGCGCGACATCCGAAAATCGATTGTTCAGGAATTCGCTTATCTTCGGGCCTTTGTTTGCATTACGATCGAGAGTATGGTCTGAGGATCGACCCCCTCCGACCGCGAAACAGACTTTGTATTCTCTTTAAAATATTCATCGAATTACATCATTAATTACTGTGATGAGGAGAGAATAATTTTTGTTTTTAACTTTGAGCTTTTGAAATGTGTGGATTCAGGTTCAGAACTTTCTGGGATCACACTTAATTCTTCTCGACGCGATTTTTTTATCTTAGAATTTTGGCAGAATTTTTAATTTTATCGTGACGAATTCAAAAGAATTTACTTTAAGTTCATCCACACGTGTCTTGATCGATATGCTTTTAAATCGACGCGTCTACTCTATTTCCTCCGAGAAAAACACACCACCGTATTAGCATTAGAAACTTTGTTAAAATGCCATTCCTAAGGCACAGAAAAGTCAGCAAAAAATTTAATAAAACATGTTGGTCGACTCTCCGTAGTTAAAATAATATATGTTCAGAAATTTGTATCGTCGCAATCCGAAAACATTTTTTTGAACTCTCACTGCCTATATTGCCAGGAGCTGCAGATTAGTTTAAATATGAACGGAAGCTTCCCATTTTTTGTCGCGGGCTATGTATGAGCGCTTTACTTACTTAATTAGTTTTTAGCTCGAACGAAAATCACGTTAAATTGATCCAGTTTCCCCCGAAGGAGAAGAAATCACAGAGAACCTCTGAATATACGTGAGCGCAAACAACATATTCCAAATTCCACCCTTATAACATATTATCACCTTAATTACAAGAGAGAGTAAACCAATCGCAGTATTAATAATAACAAAAAAAAAAAAAAAAAAAAAAAAAAGACTTTACTAACACTGGATAAAAAAAGTACTCCTCATGCTGAATATATGTATCCAAAATTACCATTAGTAAACGTAAAAAAGGAGACGAAAAATGGCTGTACGGAATATAAAACACAATACTTCATAATTACCAATTATTAGGTGTCTCACTGTAGTGGAATTTTAATTTTTCCAGTTATGATAGTCCATAAATTTAATACCGACATGGGTATTTAGTTTACCAATGTTAAGGTATACTAAACCACAATAACGTTTTGTTTCATATTCTGGAAGGTTATTATAACGACTTTTGAATCATTTTAGCGTTTATTTTTAGATAAATCGAGTAATTGATTTTGTCTCTCTATCGTGTCGTACCAACTTAATTTGGAAAAATACCCCTTTTTTCATTGCTTTTATGATTCTTACATCCTCCAGCCGGCTGCTTTTTGAGTTTCAGAAGTTTCAGTTAACATTCTAAAAATATTATCCTAGGCCTAAGTCGAGAGAAAATATTTTAGGTAATGAAATTAAAAATTTCTATTTTCACTTCGTTCAGGCCGTCTCCTGGATACCCTATTCCCTCACAGTGCATTGGTTCATTGTCTATCGGTGGTCGGTGAATATAATCACACCGGTGCCCACAAAGATTAAATGGCGTCAGAATCGTCACTGACTCATTGATATGTAGATCAGTCAATTTCAAAACCTCGTATGTACATTCTCTGCCTTAAGCCCTGAGATCCATATGAATGCTCACGGATCAGTGCTGACTTGAAAATGGACCTATTTGGTTTTCGTATCAACCGATTCAATTCTGATTGACCACCCTTTGCATCTATCACACATGCTTGGTACAATGTTGGTGACTCATTTTGTCAGTATCGGGACTTGCATACATTTATTTTTAATGTTGATAAATTTTTATCGGTCGGAAATACAGTCATTATTTTCGTAGAGTTCAACTATTTCCCTGAGGGAAATTCTCGTATTTTTAATGACTAGCTATGACTATGCTCACTTTTAGGTGATTTTTTTTGTTCGTCGGTAAAAAAAAATTCTATTCCATAGGAAAAATATTTATTGAAATTCACTCACTGATTTCCATGCAAGTCTAATATGCTTGAAAGGTTAAAACTTAAATGAAAAATGAATCTGGAAACACAGTTTCAGGGTATTTTAAAATTTGCCTGATAGGAATTCTACACGTTTTCTTTTTTCTTTCTAAAAAATAAGTCTTGAAATATATCAACGTCAAATCTCAAAGTTGACAAGTTTTATGAAAACATTTGTATTATTTTGTATTTATATATTATGTTTTAATTTTATTCTTCTCGTTTATTTTTTCACGTATTTTTTTTTATCATTTCTCTTTACATTTTTCCGAATTACTGCCGTGATGGTGATTTTCCTCTCATTGCCATTTATTCGTAGCGGGTTTTAAATGTATAAAGAAAATTAATCTGGAAGTTTTGCTTTAAGTTTTGAATTTATCAGAACTTTTAGTTCAGTGCCACTAAATCGTCATTAAGCTCAGAGGGATAAGGGCAAATGACTGATTGACAGCTCACTTACCATTTTTGATGCACTCAATCTAATCGATTCGTTTTCTTTTGCGGAATCTTTCATTTCGCCATTTCTTTTTCATCCACTTCTCCGCGTATTCATCGTCTTCTCTTTTTTTCAATACCTCAAGAGAGAAATTTATCGCTCCTATACAGACTTGTCAAGTTAAGGGATTAGCAGGCCGCAAAATTTTTTCCATTCCTCCAAACCTGCTGGAAAAAAAACTAAAAAAAAGGCAGTCGAAAAAAATGATAAAAAATCTCCGAACACGAAAGACTCGAGGATTAAGGAGAAAGAACATTCGTCTCTCTTAAAGAACGCACGCAATTATAAATTATCCATTTTTTCTTTTCTAAGTGTCTTCTTCTTGCCTCATGTTCTCATTCTTCGTTTTCTTCTTATTCTTCATCCCCTCCCCTTGATTTAGGCTTTTAATTTTATCTCCTCACTCTTCACTCTCTTTCATCAGCTGACGCCGCAGTTCGCCTTGGCTTGGTGCCCCAAAGAGTCACCAGGAAAGGATTTAATTCAAACCAGTCCGGTATTCTTCTTCTTCCCTCTCCTTCTTTTTCCTCCATCACCTCATCGCTCCCACGTTTCCTACTTTTATGGTCTTTCCCTTTCGCGAAATTTTCGCGAGTTCGACACATCAGAAGGAGTGCCTAACAGTTTTCTTTTCCCTCTCTCGCGAACCACTCGGCGGGACACACGTGCAGGCTTTTCAGCCATTCTAATTTAAAACCACCTAACTTCAACGGAGACCCTTGAGTACATACGCTTTTTTTTCCGGGCAAAGCGGTTTTCATGACGAACCGATCGCTCAAGGAATACAATCGGCACTCAGTGTTCGATGACACATTAACATACTCACTCCTCCTCTCTTAAATATTGAGTAGGAGAGCTGCCTCTCTGAATTCAAACCGTGAATCTGGTTTTTATTAGAGTCACGAGTTTTTTGGTTAATAGGGCGGAGAATGAGGATGAATATGAAAACCCGCGTTGTTCCTTTTTGCAATAAATCCTAGACTTATGCCTTCGTTTTTTACGCAATTTCTGGTCATTCCATAGGCTATGACGTCGTTTCTGGTAGCTGTGCTAATATTCTTATTATAATGAGACGTATAATGCGCAGTTTTTGCAGACGTTTCTAGTCAATCTATTTCAACCAAATTTATGCCATTTTAATTCACATCAAATGCACATGGTATTTACTAAGCACATAGAAAAAAAAATATTATCAACTTGATTCCTTCCCTCATTTGATCCCCAGGAAATCTAATTAATTCACGCACATGCCCATGAGTTAGCATACCTACAGTCGGCACGTAGTTCCACAGTGAAAAAAAAAGTAGCTCGGATTAAGCATGATAATTCTCGAATTTGCCGCCAAGAATTTTCTCCATCTTGCTTTAAGCTGACTTTTTCTTGATTCAAGAAAAATAATGCTTAGGTTAAGCAAAAAAGTAGCTTATTTTAACCAGCAAAATTCTTGATTTAAGAAGAAATACTTCTTGGCGGCAAATTTAAGATTCTTTTTTTTCCAGTGCATTTGACAGAAAAACGTCCAATTTTTAATTTTATGATTATTTTAAGATTAACTGATAAACAAAAATGAATAATATTTGATTCAAAATAAAGCTAACTTCTTACGTACAATAAATCAATCATAATAATTAAACGGGGTTTTTTTTTCGTTGGTTTGAGTATACGGGTTGTCTCGTTGCGGTAAACCATCTATAATCGTTGTTGCCATAGTATATTTGGCCCCGTCTGAAGCGAGTCCTTCCCTCCCTGACAAGTTATTCTAGCGGAAAAGGGGTAACAGAAACCACTAAGGCAGCCATCGAGCAGGAAACGGTTCCTTTATGAAAGATGAGCTCTAAGGGACAGATGGAAGTTGAGGGCGAAGAGCGTCCCTCGGTAATCATAGAATATTGATTTCAATGCACGAGTTCACCTTATAAAAACATCCTGCTGTCAGTAACTAATACTGTTTTTCCTAGATAAATGATATTTTTGAGTCCAACAATCAGTGTGATTGTGCCTTGCTGAGGTCCATAATTTAGGAAATTATTTCAACGAAAGTTGAGCAAGTCTTGGGACAAAAGGACCTTCGTAATTAAGGTTTCAAGTCAGCGGGTCGATTATTGAAATTTATAGACAAAGAAGACAAAAGGGATTTGGAGGGATCCTATTGATGGAAGCGGGTGGTTGCAATGGACAAAGGACGTGGGTGATAGACTAACGAACGGCAACCCACGAGAGACCCGATAATCAGTCCATCATTTTCTCCCTTAGTCTATAAGAGCCACCCGTTTCCACCTATAGAATCGCTTCGTACTCTGTATGTCTTCTTTGTCTATCGCTTTGTCTATCAATTTCAATAATCAGCCCGCAGGTCGAAAAATCAGAGTATGAGCTTTCAATGGAGAACTTTCTGTAACACCAAAAAAAGACTTTGGTCTTGTCTGTATGTATAGTGCCAGATGAAACAAATATAGCAACACCGCACGTTAATTTTATTACGGAGAGTATTTTTACAAGAAATTCTGGAGTTATTATAATACTTTATGCATCTTTTTCCAAAATTGTTTTTTCTCAATGGCGTTCGGTATATAGTTTTGATAGGAATTCGTACGATTTTGAGTCTCACGGTGATAGGGTGTGCTTGGAATATTTGGCAACTATCTTCATCATGTTGAGAGGTTATTGACGCTCCGTCACGCAGTATAACGTCCTGCCTTATTCCCCGGGCTCGTTAATTGAAGGTCTACTGCGTGACCATGACCCTTCCTTCAACCTGAATGTATAGGAGCAAATGATTTTCTCCGACGTCCTTCTGCGCGTGGATATTTACTCAAGCGTACTGTTGATTTTGGCATTTTTTACCAGTATCGATGGCTGAAGTCGAAAAGTGCGTACCTCCGATTGCAACGTTGCTTTCGCTTTAAAAAAAAAGAAAGAAAAAAAAAAAATCTATCTAAAAATTATATATAAAATATCTAATCTAAAATTCTTCTTGGAAATTGTGAATCTCACAAATAAAATAAGATTTTGAAACGTGACAATAAGGGTATGCATTCAGCGATGTTTTTTTTTTTCAACGAGTCGAAATTCAGCCGAAAACTCTAAGTTTATCAATGCATAAAAGTGATCGTTTTGTTTTAAAGTTGCGCTTTCTGTTTGAACTTTTACTGCAGTTTGAGTGTTATCACCCTATGGATTTTAGGTGAATTTTTGCCGTCTTTTCTCTAAGGGGCACGATTTCCGCGAGGATTAGCTTGTCTTTGGCTTGTAAGAGAGCTTGCGGAGGATGCAAGCTCCAAAGTTTTCCAACTCCATTCGTTTGAATTTTTTTTCAAATGTATCTAACGGTTTTTATTGAGCCTACAAAAAGAGAAAACTAAATCATACTAGGTTGAAGTAAAAAAAAGTAGGTAAAAAAAAATCCCACCCACATCCTTAATTACTCACTCGTTTCCTTCTCTTTATTGCTACTTTTCTTTTCATGTCTAATGTAAATTTGGCCCATAATCGACAGATTTACGAACGATTAAGCCGAGCAAAAAGCGTCAGCCGAAACGAACAAAAAACCCAGTTTGATTTTTTTCTTCTCGCCCGATAGATTTAATCGAGTTTTTCAATCTCGGGCACTCTTAACACGTATCCACCTGATCCCATGCACATAGTTCGATTTTCTTCTTATGTACCTCGGAACTTCTCATCCTCTTTGCTCTCGTATAACTGCAGTAAATTATTAACAAATAAAAAAAAATAAAAGCGAAAAAAAAATGTTGTAACAAAATTGTAAGGAAAACTCATTGTCAGCAGTTTTCATGCGATTCCTACTACCCACTTTGCACGCATCTGCAAACCTAACTAAACGCCTCTGCAGGCCTCAAACCGAACGTCAAAAGCTGTCAGATTAAGACCCCGGTCAACTCAATTCCAGGTCTTTTTAAATTGGTACGCATCTGAATTCGTTTAAATATACGAGCCCACTTAACATGTGTTCCTCAACTCCTAGGTCCTAGAGTGTGGCTCCAAGGTTAGTGGCGATGTTGTCGATGTGGTCATTCTATGATCGGTCAAGCTCTGTATCTCTGTGTCTTAAAACTTTAAGCTACCTTTTATCCTCACATGAAAGGAACGACATATACTCTAAACAGTCATAAACTCCTATTTGTGTGTCATAAATGGTCCTAGAACTTTTAAAAAAAAGTATTGAGAAAAACATAGTCCTAAATGCAAGAAAAGTGGTATTGCTCCAGAGGGCATTCATTCCTCGATATTGTCCGAGTATCCACTCTGAATTTTTTTTCCTACCCATTTTTCAGTCTTTCTCTCTCTCACACAGTGAGATTATTAAATTATGATTTTTTGAGTTCCAAAATTTTTTTGGAGGAATCTTGCGGTGGTTTTTAGCCTTGTTGAAATGCGATCCGTTACAGTCGTCTATGGTGGGAACTAAATGCCATTTTAACCCCTAGACTCTCGTTAAAAAAAATAAAAATAAAAAAATAATTTATTTCTACCCATACATGATACCTAATCAAGTTCCCTATCATCCTCTAGTTCTAATCAGATTATTTTCTCAGTGAAAAAATTTTGCCCCATTTTCCGTCTTGGCCCGCAAATTGTTTCGGTGCACATCTTGACAGCAAAGTTTTTTAGCTACCGAAAACCCCGAAATTTTGCGCGTGGTCTTTGAACTTGCTCCTTCGTGGCTATCTTCATCCGTTTCCAAGGTCAGCCCATCATATTGATGCTAATTGATAGCTTATTCTATGGTCAATGCGCTGTTGCCAACTCGTGTCATAAGAATTTCTGGCGAGCTAATAAGTCCAAGAAGACGTGCGTCAAGATCGTAAATCATGGAAAGCCCCTCCTCGCCAGAATTTGTCTGGAATGTGTTGCGATGATTTATAGTTTCTGCCGTTTGATTTATATCCTCGGATTTTTTCTCTCTATTTCTTTTTTTGTAGTTTCTCCTCCAGTCGCCTAGTCTATACAGGGAAATTATTCAGTAGAGAATTCAGGGGACACTCGCCAATAAAATCCAATTACTTTTAGTGACTTCTTATTGATTTACTAAATCGCAAAATCAGTCGATTTTTTCCAGCTTCGTTTTTTATAGAGCACTTTTGCTATTTCGTACATTCTAAATGTTGATTCTTATAGCACGATACGGCAACAATAATGGGAAACTTTAATAAAAATTAACGAACTGAGTAAACGAATGAAGTTTGTCTCGTTGAAACCACGTATATGCTATATTTATGGGAAATTTCAACTTACTCAGAGCCTGTTCCAGATAAATTTTCTTTATTCGCTGTAAACGCGGGATACAGAATTCCGTATGTACCGACTCCGCGCATATAACAAAAAAAGGAAAAGTTATCTGGAACAGTGGCGCGGCGTGATTGATCGATTATCGATATTTCCCCATTTGAAGCTATGGTAAAGAATCGATCATTGAGATGTTCGTTGCGAACACCCTGTTTATCGATTCTTTTCCATAGGTTTAAATGGTAGATCAATCTATATATCGCAAAACACGCCACGCCAATGATCTGAAACGGGCTCTTAAAGAGTCTCAAGGAGCGCCTTAAAATCTCGGCTCTAAACTTCATAAAAATTTAAGAAAATTTAAAATTTTATGAAGGCTTATGACCCTCACACTTACTGTTCTGTCTCAGCCGATTACTTATCATTGTAACATTGTAGTTCGATAAAATAGCGCGGATTGCTGATGAATCAGGTCTTTGAGTGAAACGCGCCTGACCATTCAGAGACGATCACGTTCGCGCGTGGAAATTAAAACCATAACTTAATGACGTTCGGCTGAATGCCCTCCTTATCAATATTCGCTAGACATGAGCAAACTGCTCAGAAGCTGATTATAACCACTTTGATTTAGAATATCTGAAATTCCTTTCAGCTAATTTTATCATGACGACGGTCATCCGATGAACATACTAAATTTTCGAGTTAAGTGCCGCTTTAACTCTAGATTGCGAGGTAGAAATTTAAGTACAACTTATTCCAATTCTAACTTTTTTTGACTTAACTTGACTAGAAATACGCTTTGAGAAAGCGCGCGTCTGCGCATGCACGAAGGTCTAAGATTTTTCAAAAATGTTATACTATTTCATCACGGAATTATACCAAATTGAGTCAGAAAAGTGAGCTTTGATTTTTCTGCCGCATCCTTTCTCTCTCAAATCTCCTTGTGGACACTAAATTATTCCGGAATCCTTTAAACAGCGCCGTTTTATCTCAGAATTTGAGTTTTTGTATAAAATTACCATTAAGTCCTGTGTGACAATGCTGACGTTGTGCTCCATTAGGTGCCCAGTTGGGATAGGGCTTTGTCTTAGCTCATGCTTAAACTAATTTCTGCAAAAGTAGATGAGAGAACATAAAAATGGAGAAAGAATCGTGTAAAAAAGGAGATGAAATCAGTTTTCAACTGGCAGTTGGGTTCGCCAACCTCTTTTCGCAAAGTCCAAGGACACCCAGAACAAGATTTTCTCGCCTACCGACAGCATGCTGAGACGTGATTGGTCCTTTTTCATATCTTCTCTAGTTCCTTTTCGCCTTTTCTCCTCTTTATCTCTCGGCCGTTTCACACTGGTTCTAAAACCTGTCCACCTATTTAAATTTTAAACTGACATTTAACCGCCCCCCTTCATCAAGGACCAATTTCCTTAAAGGGGAAAGGATCGTAAAGATTAAGCCATGGTGCATCACGAATCAAGAATTAGGCATGGTTTGTGAAGGCACAGTTTTCCCGCTGATTTTTTTTTCACCTGTAACCGATGTCGCGAAAAAAAAAAAAAAAATCAACCTGTCGTGATTTCCCACCCGCCCAATTCCGAACTAACCCGATTTTCCTGCCCCAGATCAATTCTTGGAAACTGAAGTATTTTATTAATTCTCCTAATTCATTTTCGAATTGAGTTCCCCTTCCACCTTTTGATTACACACTGAAAAAAAATTCTCGGCGTTTTTACCAAGGTACGTTGGTACCTTTACCATCTCACTTTTTTTACCAATTATTGGTAATTTTACCAAGACAGACTGGTAAGCTTACCTAAAAACCGGTATTTTTACTGTTTTTTTCAGGTAAGAATACCACTTTTATTGGTAATCAATTCCCGGTAACTTTGCCATTTTATCTCGGTAATTCTACCACAGTCGATGAAAAATATTGGCGTTTTTACCGGGGCCCAGTAAAATTACCAAGAAAGTCAATAATCTTACCGAGATTTCTCGGTAAAATTACCAATTCCATAAATGGTAATTTTACCAAGAAAAAACTGGGATCAAATAGAACCCTGAATTCTTGGTAATTTTACCCTTTTCTTAGTAAATACACCGAGATTTTTTTTCAGTGCACCACGCTAGAATTTATCTTCATTTATTTAAATGAGACTTTAGTACTTTCTCAATATATTATTTCATCATACGTGTGAACGGTTTGTGGCTTTCTCATCCGTAGTAGAACCGTTCTCTTGAGGTCTTTTGAGGCGTTTTATTTGTAATGTACATCATAAGATTATCTTTTCCCCTGGGGTTTTCTTTTGAGGATGCTATACCCGTCTATTCAGGATGCTACATCTCCACCGCAATATTAATTCATGCCTCAATTATTTTTTACATTTTTTCTTTCATCGAACAATGCGAACCAATTGAAATTTCATTTCCATCTCACGCTGTACTGTGAGCGAGTCTCGGAGGGAATCTATAAATAGGTGCTATAACAAATGAAGTAGTGTGTCGTATCAAACATAGTGCGAAGCAATGAAAATTTTCCTTTTTCGGATCTGTATTTGTTAATTTCAATATTTTTAGAGAAATTAACTGAACTTGTGAATAATTATTTCTTCTTTTTTGGAGGGAAAGGAGACCGAGATACACACGAATACTTTCTAACATTGATTCAAATGTCTGTTTGGTTTCAAGAGTTACCATTCAGATGAAGGTGTGGAAATGGAAAAGTTTCGAGTGATGAAACAATGCAGTTGTCGCGATACGGACAGAGTAAATTGATAATGCGCTTGCCTGTTTGTGTACATCCAAGAAAGTGAAGGGTTTCTATGATGCTGTGCCAGTTTTGTATTTACACTTGCGGTTGGGGGGGGGGGGTTGATCTTCCCATCCCAAGTGAAAGATACTCCCTCACATATCTGAAACTTTACGTTCTGTAAAGTTATTTCTGTTAAGTAGGTGGTTGGTTCGATTCTTCAACAAGAAATTTACTCTAAAAATTTTCAGTGCAGGTCAATGACCATTTTCCAAGCCACTCTAGACTTAGCGATCAGACTTATGAGAATTTTCTCAAATTATGATAATTACCGAATAAAGTCTTTAATGAACCGCAGTCTCAAAATAACCGCACCAAAGCAATCCGCACACGGTGTTTGAACCAATGGCGAAGCGTGAATGATCGATTATCGATATTTCCCTATTTGAAGCTATGGTGAAGAATCGATTTTTAAGGTGTTCGTTGCGAACAC
Source organism: Bemisia tabaci (assembly GCF_001854935.1). Lineage (NCBI taxonomy): Eukaryota > Metazoa > Arthropoda > Insecta > Hemiptera > Aleyrodidae > Bemisia > Bemisia tabaci. Next base: position 1,673,478 of record NW_017547145.1, on the reverse strand, counting down.
CCTGTCAATCGATCCTATTCCATAGGTTTAAATGGCAGATCAATCGATATATCGCAAAGCACGCCACGCCACCGGTTAAAACTCGGCTCGATAGAACGAACCTACCCTCACATCGAGTGTTCGCGTGAGGCCAGGCTCGCAGTAAGCAAAATCTCAACTTCAGTTCTTCTGAAATAAAATTAACGTATCCACACGAGACGATCGATTTTTTTCGTGAAGCTGGCACCGTTCGTCGCGCGTGAGAAATTATCGGAGCCGGCCCGGCACCAAACCTTGAACTCGGAGATGCAGCGGATGTCAAACGTGCGGTACTCTTAATTAAATTACGTAAGCGCAGCGATTGATTCGTACTCTGATTCCCGCCAACCGAGTTCATTCATACTCGTCTGGAGCCGGGCGGGGGCGACTCCAGACTCAAGTAAGTCCATTACGGCATGAGCTTTAAGTTGCGTAACCGTGCGTGCGAATTTGGATTCACGCCGGAACGCACTTACTGCTGTCTCCCTGAAGACGCGGAGCAGTGGTCCCGATATTTCCGGGCACTCGGACAGGTGAAGGCTGAAAATGCGCGGATGACATAGGCAAGGACCCGAATTTGAGTGGTTCCCTCGCACTCTAGACCGTACGTAAGGATATTAGCATTTCAGCATACGCAGTTCTGAGAGTGAGTATGCTGCCGTTCTGAGGAAAAACGCCGTATGAACCATCTGGCGTTGCCAAATTTCCTTCTACAAATCCCGAATTTTCATGAAAATTTATGGATATTTGTCCCCCAATTTTTCACAGGATTTTGTCCGTAGTTTGATGTAAAAATTCTGAAAATTTCAAGGAAAAATATTCATGATTTTCCTCATGAATAAACATTTTATCGAAGGAAATCTGATGGCAACTCTCGAATGTTCATACGGCGTTCTTCCATAGGAAGGCAGTATGGGACAACCCTACCACAGTGGGACTTGAATTCGCAGGGAAATTGGAAAGAAAATTCTGAGAACATGGGGAAGTTCAGCTCTTTCTTTCTGTCATTAGGGAGTGAACATGTAAACCAATGAAATAAGGAATATTCAAAGCCTATGCCCCCGAACTAGTTTTAATGGTGAATTGTATTTTTTCTCCCTTTTCACATGGAAAATTTAGGATGGACAGGAAATTTAATATTTGGGTAACACCAAAGGCCTTGCACGTATTGACTGTCTCTATCCCTGTATCGATTTTCCCAGAAACGTGTCCTCGTGTCATTTTAAATGAAGGTTCTAACTTTATTTTTAAATATTTTTTGTTCCTTTTTGAGCAGTGCATGATAGTATTTTTGGGTAAAAACTTCCCTTTTGAAAACCGACTTTCTCGTAGAGGTTATCCCTTTTATCAAAACTTTTTTTTTTTTTGAAAATTTTAGGAGCTATAATTTTTGAACCAACTCAGGCTTAATTGTCAGTGTCTAACTAACAAAGTGCGTACAATTTTTTTTTAAATAGATCGAAGTGAGAATAAAACCGGGCAGTTGGTGAAATTAATCACTGATTGCATAAGAGCGTAACTTGTCAGCACCTGTCAGGAGTTCGGCTTCGAAATTTTCGAAATTTTCCCTTTTATCAAAACTTTTTTTTTTTTGAAAATTTTAGGAGCTATAATTTTTGAACCAACTCAGGCTTAATTGTCAGTGTCTAACTAACAAAGTGCGTACAATTTTTTTTTAAATAGATCGAAGTGAGAATAAAACCGGGCAGTTGGTGAAATTAATCACTGATTGCATAAGAGCGTAACTTGTCAGCACCTGTCAGGAGTTCGGCTTCGAAATTTTCGGGAAAATTCCGCTGCGTGGCGCCTTTGTAACGAGGTCAGGCCACGCAGAGGACGCTAAATTTGAAATATGGTGTGCACTCATTGCGGAGCGGGGGCGGCGGTACCCGTGCATTGAACCACATCTCAACGCTCCCAATGTAAACTCAGGTGACATGTTGCGTACATGTTGAGTAATGACTCACCCGATTTCACACGGGGCTCGCGTGATCCGAGGGATCACGGTTGTCCCTCGATCCACGCAAGGATGTTGCCCGATTCTTGGAAATTTCGCTTTTTCAAATTTCAGAGAAAAATTTTCCTTGAGAGGATTTGGCCAAGACTGAACACTCCGGATAGTGACTGTCGATCGCGCTCGCTTTGAATGGAGGTGTCTTAAAAATCTCGCCTTTGCATCTTAATTAGGAACTAAAATTTCAGGCTTATCCATAAAAGCACCTACCTGCATAGGGAAACTAATGACGCATATGCTGATTCTAACATGAGCTAGAAATTGTAGTTCCTAACTGCGAAATGCAGTTTAATGCACTTTTGGCGGATGTCTTCGCCGTGTTAGCAGCAATCATCATTCAGTAGCCTCCGAGGGGTTGAAGTTCGTCAAGTTCTAACAATTGATGCGCCTTCATATTGTAAACTAGGCAAAAAGTTCATCTCACGATTCGAAATAGCTGCTTGCTGACTGACTGTGAGTTTATTCACGCCTCTAAAATCCTGAATTTGAAGTTTGTGTTGAGCCGTCTACGCGAGTGCCAAGAACAAAGAGAAAATGGAATAAATGATATCAACGTTTGAAAAAGATCAAGTTTTGTCATGTCCTAAAATGTTTTCTCTGTTATAAATAAGAAGATTTCTCTAGGTAAGAAGAAAGATACTTTCGGACTTCATTTAAAAAAAAAAAAAAAAAAAAAAAAAAAAAAAAAAAAAAAAAAAAAAAAAAAACCCAATACTATAACAGACGACGATGATTCCACCTAAGTAATTAGGGGTTTTTTCACTTTTTCGGACGTCATTATTACGTGTTGACTTACTTTTTTGCTATGGTCCGATCTCTGTTCATATTTATACTGCGATTACACAATGGCCATTTCGAGTGTTCAATAACTCATGTTCAGGCGTCAATTTTTGCTATTATTATACGCACGTCAAACGATAAAGTGATAAAACTGTATAGTTTGCATTGTAAAAAAATAGATTTTTATGAGTGATTACCGGTACGTCATCACCTTGTTGGTGACGTGGACTCGTCAACAAGGTGATGACCGGTAATCACTCTCAAAGTTCTATTTTTTTTACAATGCAAACCGTACAGTTTTATCGTTTTATCGTTTGACGTGCGTATAATAATAGCGAAATTTTACACCCGATGATGAGTTATTGAACACTGGAAATGGCCATCGTGTAATCACAGGATAAATATGAACAGAGATCGGACCATAACGAAAAAAATGAGTCAACAAATAATAGATTATTTTCCCTCTCCATTAAATCACCTGTGAGTAGAATTTTATTTCTGTTACTTTGCCCGGGCAAAAGCTTTCCTTATATCCTCCATTTTTTTTTGAAAAAACTAATCCGAAGTTTCTCATAACATGGCAACCGGGATTGCACGCTAACGAGGAAATTGCGTCGTTACGAAAGCGATCGCTCCGCGCTTTCCGTTACAGAATTTTGACCTGCTCCCGTCAAATTTTTATTGCTTTGAGTCATTGTTGTATCAGCCTGCGACCCAATTCTCTCTCGGCCTGCAAGTGGGGAAGGGCGGGAAATTTGAATTACGCGTAAATAAAAACGCGTGCTGCCATGGTGCACGGTTGACGCTGAGCAAAGGTTGCATTGTCTATTTGCTGTGCCACTATCACACGCGTCAAATTTCATTTACAAATCCGGTACCTCACTCCTACTCTTCCTGGCCGAATTCATGCTTTGCGATTCAAGTACCGTATACCTACTATCGTTCTCCAGTTTCTCTCTTTCTTTCTAAGGACTCAAATGGTGGTTCACGATGGTCAATGATGGTCAATGTAAGGAGGAAACCTTGAGAACAGGACGCGAAAGATAAAATTAATTTTTTTACAGTAAAATTCCACAAATTAACTTTCAAATTGATTTTTATAGAAAACCTGAGTGTTTTGCTGCCACAACAAATAAAAATAACTACAATGGAGTAAACTATAGACTTTATAAAATGTATGAATAGCAACAAAAATTAACTCCGCATCTTTTGCCTCAAAGGACATCCAAAATTTGAGAACGGTTTTCATGTCTGTCCTCGAATTTTAGAGTTTTTTCAGCGGCAAACGATGCAAAACCAGTTTTTCTAGGATGGAAACCTCTTCATCTCAAGTTTAATATTCTCAGTGGCCAAATACTTCAACCGTCGTCAATTCTGATCATGAGCCATTTACGCAATAATATTATGCTTGAATTTTACTTCAAGTTTTTTGAAGATATCTTTTTCGTGACACTGTGTCGAGAGCTTTCTCAAATTCTCAGAATCAATACTTTTTTTTGGTGTATTAATAAACCAAAGACATTCCGTGTTAAACCAGTTTCAAGAAATTGTAGAGCCAAGTGTAAAAAAGACAGCGCCATTTTAGAACGTAAAATTCTCCAAATTGTCTTCCTACAATGTCCGAAGATGTCACTCACTTCTCAAAGCCGGCAACAGCGAAGTTACGCGAGCGATTGCTCTGTGGATGATATTTGTCTACTGCAATTTTGTGTTTGTTCTCGTCACCTCCAGTGGCGTGGCGTGAATAATCGATTATCGATATCTCGCCATTTGAAGCTATGGTAAAGAATCGATTACTGAGGTGTTCGCTGCGAACACCCTGATAATCGATCTTTTTTCATAGGTTTAAATGGCATAACGATCGATATATCGCAATTCACGCCACGCCACTGGTCACCTCCTCTGTTTTGCTCCCGTTTCCTTCGAATTCGTTAGAATATTCCGGCGGCCGGTCAATAATATATTTACTCTGTCACAGCTCTTGATCCAATATTTACCGATTCTTTACCTCCTTCCCCGTGCTTTCTCACGGTGGTGTATGATTTTCCAGTTTCCTCTAGTTTTCGTGGCGGTTGTATCGCTTCGCTTTCCAACGAAGGGAGTAATAGTCGATGTACCTAATATTTACTTTATCGTGGAAGTTTTCACAATCCTCTCGTTCATATTTGCTGCACAATATCTAATCTTCTTCTCGTTGTAACCTGCCCAGCTCTCCCCCCAGCCACTCATAATTACGCCCACAAGTAAGGCGTGCGGTATCATCTTATTTTGAAGGCATCTTCCTTGGCCTATTTTGCTATCCTTGCGTTGAAGTCTCTCGCTCTCTTCGTGTCACACACTTGCCTAAGACTTGAATTTACCGATTTTTGATTACGCCTTTGGGTTGAGCGTGTAGTACCCTTTAATTTTGAAGGCATTTGCCCTCGTTGCTACCTTTTTGTCGGAATCACCCTCTTACTCGCAATCTTGCATTCACCTCGAACTGCAACCGACGGTTAGAGTTAATTTATTCAGGGATTAATCTTACGTTGGTCCATGATGAATTGGGTGTCATCAAGCAGCTCAAAATTATTTCTGCCAGGTACTTTTAAAATCTTTTGCGGATTTGAAGGATGATGTGGCCTAACTTTAGCTCTGTGAGGGGTGAGTTTGCGGCAATTTAAAGCTCGCCCTTCGCAAATTGAAAGTAACGTGTAGAAATAGCTTAGAGGGTAGATGAAATGTTTTCCTCTAGTATCTTTGCAGATAAATTCGTTCCTGTAGATAGTATATGGGGATCGGGGTGTTTTTACAGGCATATCTTATCAAACTTATTTAGAGGCATATCCAATCAGTCTCATCCTCAGGAGGGCGAACAAAAACTTTGCTCAAGAGTTTGCCCCTCACACACGCAGTAATCTCACACATTGTGAAGAGGTACCGGGAACTTTCTCAATCCTGGTACGTTACGTTCCCAAGAAAGTTTGATCTTTAGGATACCCTTTGACAAACTCTTGAGTATTGATTTAGCTAATTTTTTTTTTTTCGTTTTTGTTTTTCTGTTTCTTGGCACTTGATGTTCCCAGGAAAGTTTTGATGTTCAGGATACCCTGTAACAAACTCCTGATTATTGATTTAGCTAATTTTGGTTTTTTGTTTTTGTGTTTCAGCTCCACCACGGCTGCAAGCGCTGGTGAAAACTCGAGAGGCCGGCGGGCGAGGCTCCGGGGCGGCGATCCGCTCGTACGCGCTCCATCTGGCGGCGGACAAGAGCACGACGTTCGCGCAGAACATCGACAACTTCATCGCGTGCACGCGCGACTCCCGTGAGCAGCGCCCGCAGGTCGTCATGCGTAACATGAGACAGTTCATGTCCGGCATGAAGAACTACCTCGTCAAGCACGGCGAACGCGAGTTCGAGAAGTGCGTCGAAAGAGAGCGCTCAAAGGTGAGAAACCCTCTGATTCCCTCTTCTGCCTCATTTTCACCCACCCGGGAGCCTTTACTGTTATTCTAGGGGGCAGTAGCTACCTCACAGAATCCTCGGAAACTCCCCTGAAAGAGTGAAATACGAGGGTTGCTGCTGCCCATGTACAATGCCTCAAGAGCCAAAAATCCACAAGGGTAGCGACGGGTCCATTGAAAACTTTTGCCGTGGCAAAAAGGAGTTGGTTTTTGAGGAACATTGAACATTCACATAACTATGAGCGAATCGGAAAACTCTGAAATTAACCCCCAATTACACAATCGGCGTTGAAAATTTAAACGATTATCATTATTTTGTAAAGTTTCCTGCCCCAAAAATTGATGCCGATAAGTCACCACAACTCCACGTAAAGTCTAACATCATGGTCATTCGTAGTATGCTTTTTAATAAAGAACATAACAAGCACCATTTAAACAACATCCTCTTTTTCCCGCTCTTCTCGCAAAAGTTTGCACCAAACCCATTGGGCTAATCGATACAGAAGGGGGGGGCAGTCACATTTTATTTAAATAAAAAGAACACAAGTAGAAAAAAAAGAAGAAGTGTAAGCTCTGATTGTGAGTTTTATTAACCGATCGCACACTTAGCACAAGAAGGAAGCCATCAACTCTTAAAATCGCCTTCAAATTCACCGGACGCAACAATGAATACCCTGATATGAATTATACGGCTCTTTACGGCTTCCGCACTTCGAAACTATTTCTACGCTCTCGGATGCATGTCTTTTTGGATTCAAAGAGGAGTGTTTCCTCTTCATGAGCCCTTTTACTGACTTTTTTCGACAATATAGTGCAAATTTAGACAATTGCAATCATTCAGAGGTGTGGAACTATGGGATTAATATATGTATTGCGCAGTGATTGGATTGGAGTATTGGATTTACATACATTCGTATGTATGTAAAAGTCTCGTCAAAATTGAGCAATGTTGCACTATTTCTTTCTCTTTACTTCAGGGCATCTTAAGTGCTTTATCTCAAAATACATTTTAAAGCATTGCAAAAATTCTAATTAATACCATGAAGTGCCAGCTTTCAATCAAGCCTGTTTACAGTCATATTCCAATCCTAAGAAACGGCTGTTTCCCTGTGTTCAATCATTCTAATCGATCATTTTAGACTGCCACTTAAACATCAAAATACAGAATAACACTTTTGATGGGTATTAATCTCCATAAATTATTTCTCGAACTTAATTTTTCGTAAAGACCTCTGAACATAATGACACCTCTTGTAAATTGAGAAGCAGTAAGAAACCAACGCAACGTCCCTTTGTATCTCCTGTTTTCTTTGAATATCTACTCACCTAGGTTTAACTTTTCCTCTTGCCAATAACAGATCAAGTGATATTAACTTCTCAAGATATTTACAAGTTGACAAATCTACGAGCTGTTAGCCTGATATTCATTTTTAAAACTTTCCATTGACAGATATTACACGGAAATTTCCAAGAATTAGAGACTCAGGGATCAGCATAGGTTTCCATTGTCATTCATTTTGTAATCATTTAGCGACTATCCTGATACATTGTAATATAAGCTAGCGTCAGTTTATTATTCTACTATTTTCCTACTTATTTATAAAATTGTTCGCAATTTTATTTATCATAATTAATAATGATTTCTTGATTTCTGTTTGCAGTTGCGCCCAAACGAATTCCTCAATTTAGATGCAATTCTTGAAGGCGTTATGCATAGGCTAGTCGTACGACCTCTGAAAGAGCACCTGTATTATTTATTTGTCAATGAATATTCTGATAATGGAGCCATTCAACTACTTGCAGATAATATTCAATATGCTAGAACCAAATCGCTCAGTGATCTAGGAATAAGGGTAAGTAAACTGCAAATTAATAAAAAGAAAATTATCAAGCTTTATTAAGAGTCGTCTAAATTTGTCTGTATACATTCCCCATAGTATTTATATGGTTAGTAAGTTCATCAATGTCAATCAATAAGACATCATGTATGTATGTAATAAATATTCATTTAGCTAGAATTCACAAAAGTCACTTTTTAAGGAAAAAAACTTCCATAAAAATTGTGATCAATCGTCATGTCAAAAAAACTAATAGCTTATGTAAGTAAGTAATAGTAATTTGCTGCTCATAGATTTCAAAAGTGACCTCATTTTTTGCTTTTTATTTTATTTTTCAATAATGGAAAACGAGATTGTTTCCATAAGGCTTTACTACCTCAAGACCTTCCCCATGTCTGACCTAAGATTTTATTTCAACTTTTTAACTGAACAATTCTTTTCTTTTTTACAGGCAAAAATCATACCACCGTCTGATGCTGATTTAGAAACAATTTTCCAATACCTAAAAAGGCTCCAAGTTGTTGATTCACCTCTGGAAAAATTAGAAAATTTACTCTCTTGTATCTCAGCTATTTTCAACTCCGTAAGTAACATTTAAATGCCTTGTTACTCCCGGTAGAGAATTTATTTACAAACTCTTTAAAAATATTTTATCCTTATTGAGTCCAAAAAAAGAAAAAAGAAAAAATGTAGAATATATTTAATTACTTCTTTTAATAGCTAACTTAATATTTCTTATTTATCATGGCTTTATGATTGCTTATCCTCCAAAAAACCAACATTTTTTTAAAAAAAGGGTTTCTTACCTATTTTATTCTCGTGTAAGTTAGCAAAGAAGAAAAAGTACCTTGTGAACAAAGAGAAGAATCTTACCTTTTTATTTGAAGTGATCCTCATCAATGCTTAGGTACTGTCTATATATGTAAATTGAGATTTTCTCTAAATTATTAAGCCTGAATTTTCAAAGTTTTTGCCAAAAGAGCCTCTACTTTCAATTGAAAGTTTACTTTGTTGTCTCTGTTATTCTCTACAATGACCATATATTGATTTTTCAGGTGAAATACTCCTCGCCAGAGAACGGTGAGCCAGTAGTTTTGGGAGCAGACGATTTCCTACCCCTGTTTGTCTGGGTACTAGTCCAGTCTGGAATGGTAGCAGCAGAGATAGAAGCAGAGTATATGTGGGGTTTGCTTCATCCCTCCCTTTTGTCTGGGGAAGGTGGATATTACCTCACAACTCTATCCAGTGCTGTTCATGTCCTTAAAAACTTCACAACTTGCTCAGAGGAAAAGCATTCTGGAGCACCTCTTGACGTAAGTTGTTTTTCTAACTTCCCATTGTTATTCAATAATTGAAAAATTTGTAAAAGAGAATTCAACAGTGGTTAAAATAACATTTTGGTTGGCTTTCTAAACTGATCAAAAAAATATTGGCAAATATTGGCAAATTTGACATCAGAGCCGTATTATAATATTGATTCTGATCATGCATTTTAAGGCCCTCTATTTAAAATTCTACATTGATCTCTCTTCTTAGAATTTTGTTAGACTGTAATGATGGTATAAAAAGTTATACACAAATTGATAACAGAAGCATATGTAAGAGCATCCCTGAAATTAGGTGAGGTGATAGCTGAATCATGCATACTTTGCCTAGGTAATAATCAAAATTGATTTCTGGATGATTTCAGTTTCTTTTACCCATTTTTCTTATTTTTTTAAGTGGCTAATGTCTTAGGCACTGAAAGCAAAACCCTTACTCTTACCGCATTGTCTTCATTTCTTATTGCTTTTCAAATGAATGGTTTCAAACTAATCCTCTCAGCAATAATACATTGCGGACTATCCGCGCTTTTCATTATTTAAACTGTCAGACCAATGTGTAGCGAGGGTAATCTGAATTCACAGTGTTTACTAAGAATGCAAAACTGGAGGGAAAAAAATGCATTAGTGTTAAATTTTGTCAGCTAGCTTAAAAAGTCTCTTAAATGTGCAATGCCTTATGCAACTAATAATGATTTTTTTTGTTTAACTTGCAGTGGGGTATCGGACCTCTTTCTGAATTCCGATCAGTGCTGAGGATAGTAGTTCCTGATGAGAGCAACGGATCGTTGTTGACAAAAACCTTGCCAGTGCGACCAAATATGACAACAAAAGATGTTTGTAAAATCATCGCTCACAAGGCGCGCATAACAAATCCTGAGGATTATGGCCTGTTCAAATTGGTCAATGGAGAAGGTGCGTATTTTAATCTCTTTAGCATGAATTATAATCAGTCCTTTAGAAATTAGCTTGTATAATCCATGAAGAGTTATCATTTGTTGCAAAAAACTTGCTCTGAATTTATTACTGGGGAACCATCTTTAATTTCCTCATGGAATAGCACATTTTATCAGAAGGATCAAAAACATCGCATAAATTATGTCTATCTTATTGATTTGTATAGTAGCACATTCATAGGTGTACGTACTGTTTGTTTTAGTAATGACTTCGAAATCATTGTGACCTGGCCTAAAATCTTGCCAATGATAGCTTAGTAAAAGTGTTGAAAATGAAAATGCACACAAAGCATCTGCAATTGGCTGCATAATTCCTGAAATTAAAATTTTATTTTGACCTTTTCGTAATTGTAAATAACCAATTATTTTAAAATTATATTTATAATTATAATTTTAATGTTCTCTTGTGTTCATACTAATTTCTCTTTCCTTGTTGGTTTGTATAGAGACCTTACTGAAGGATGACGAGTGTCCACAAGATATCAAGGGAGCTGTGACTGCGTCAGGAAAACACTGCATGTTTGCTTACAAACGAATGGACGCCAAAATTGCCTGGCCAAAAGCAACACCATCCGAGTGAAAACATTCCATTTAATTTACGATAGTCACTCATACTCTGTTTTTTTTCTCTTTTTTTTCTTTTCCTTTTTTTCACTCCTCCGTTTTTCTCATGAGAGCATATACGTATATTTTTTGACTGTGTTAATTTATTTTTAAGTCTCTTGTTCCTTTTCAAAATCCTTTTTGGAAAACTATTTCATCTTATTTTGCATCCAATCTTACATCTTGAGTTAACTAAATCAGTCATAATATTGATTTTAACTATGACCTATAATGGAATCAATATTTAGCTGTAAATAAGTTGTAAATAGGCAAACTTTTATTAGTCAAAACTATGATCAAAAAGTACCTTGTGTAACGAGTTATTTTTTTTTTAAATTTTTTTTTTTTCTTGTAAAATTTTACAACTTCTTTCTGACTGAAAAATTGTTTTGTTTTTAATTCCTCATCTTTTACTGAAAATAAAAGTAACTTTCTTTCAAGTACTATTTATTTAATGTATGAATTTCATTGATCATCCACTCAAGTTTTACCAGTATAACTTATTTAAGTAAGAATTACGCATGAAATTTACTATTTTAAAACATTTTCAAGATTCCTCTTCTATGGCTGTTTCTTGTAGGCTGATCACAAATTTCTACTCTGCTCAAGGCAGTCTCAATGGAACTTATAATCAAGTGACGTAATTTGCTGTACCATGTCAAAACTTCAAGAATCATGAAATTTTTGATGAGTTTGTTGAAAGCAAAATTTTACACAGAGGCAATCAAAATTTTGTATCAACAAATCAAATGACAAGATACAAACATTAAATCGTACCTTTCACTTTCAGTCTAGTCTTGACTGAGTCTCATTTTAAAGACAATATCTTAAAGATCAGCTTGCCTACAAAACTTTTTGTTCAGTCACTACTTGCCATGTTTAATCTTGATAATATAGTTTGAAATTATTTGATGAATGTGGTACCGAGTATATCTTCAACCACAAATTTTAGTAAATACATTTAAAAAAAAGAAAACATAAACAAATTTGAATTTTTTGCCATTATTCTAAGCATTGTGAGAAGGACAAGTCTGAAAAGAAGGTGAAGTTTTTATCCTCTTATCCAACTCTGCAAGCATCTGTATTTTGTTGTTATTTATCATGGACATTCCTTTTAACTTCATTAGTTTCATTTCACAAAAATATTACCAACTTCAAAAAAGTTCTCCCATTGTCAGAGAGACAATATTGAAAAAAATCACTGTTCTCATATGTCAGCCTTGGCCTCTTCAACATCTAAGGTCCCATTTGTACGGAACTAATTAAATCTAATTGTCTCACTTTCATGTGTTGAATAGAAATATTCATGAAAAGTTCAATTTTTAAAGAAAAATTTTTTTGGAACCATTAAGATGGTAGTCTGTATTACTTTACTGGTGTGGTAAAGAAAACCTATCCTGAATTTCATGTGAAACCCTGAACTACCAGATGTGACTTTAGGAAACTTGCAGAATCAAGGGAATAATTCATTTTAGAGTAGCTGCGGAAATGTCACTTGTCCATCCGTTTCAGTGCCAATGTATTTCAACAGTTCCTTTCTATATTGTTTTATGGCGCAAAAAGAAATGTTACTTTAGTGGATAAGTGGAGTCTGTGTTGCAGAGCTCTGCTTTCTCCTTGCCTTAGCTAACAGAAAAAATCATTTTCTGATTGCCTACTTAAAGTTGGACTTTTCAATGATAGGTATTTGTATCCAAAATAATAACAACCGCATAGCAAGACCGTAAAAAATGATCCTATTCTTAAGTCAGAGATAATTTCTATCCCTCTGATACAACAGCGTGATCATAGAAATGCCGATGTGTTTTGTTTCAATTAGACACTTAGCAATCAAATCAACTAAGAGAAAAGTTCCAACACATCAATATGCAAAAATCTCAAAACTGATGATCTATAATGTTCTTACTGACTTTTTTTCTCTACAACATTGAATACCTATCAAGAAGCTAATGAGGCATCCTACTCACACTCAGACTTAGTACTTTTTAGTTTGCCAGTCAGAGCAAAGGAAGTTCATAAAACTTAATTTTGGAGAAAAGGCAAAATTTTACTTTTCATTCGAGGAAAAATAATCACTTTTTGTCTAACTCACAGCAACATCAAGTACCTACCAGGAAAATTTAAATATACCTTCTTATAAAAAATCAAATACTTAAAGGATGCAGGTATTTGAGACAAACAATTTATGCACTAATTCAATCAATTTCTAATTGTTTTCCTCTCAAAATGTTTTGATTTAGTCCAAAGCAATGCCCCTTTGTGTGTTAAGCCACATTATAATTTGTAAGTACATACTATGTATTCATCATCAATGTAAAGTGATTTTTTGTTATTTTTATAACTCTACTACCTAGTCATTTCACTCACAATTTTATACTGATTTTGTCTCAAAAAAATTGTAAACATTGCTGTACCATTTTCTTGCTTCCAAAGTGGATTCCAAGTGGTTTTAATCAGTCTATTTTGCATCTGTATTAATTTTATACTCAAAATTAACAGATAAAAATTTGTTTTTAACCATTAAACTTTCTCTTTCTTTTTTCATACCTCTCCTCAGCTCATTATAGATTTTCCAAAATTGGCAACCAACTTTTTCACAAATTTTTTGGAGCATAAATAGTTCTTGTCCTTATTTCTCCCTCTCTTGAGGAATCTATGGTATCCTTTCATTTAATTTCTTTACTTTAAGCAATATTGCGTTTGATTTAACTCTTTTATTTATTTCTGGCAAAATTCAAGAATCTAATATAGTGGTTCTTGTTCTCTACTTGCCTTGCATCAATCGATGATAATCTACGTACATATATCACGCATATATCAATAGCTAAAGTGTGACACCTGGTATTTCCATTCACCATTACGGTGTTTCAAAATCTACGCTCCTAGAATATTTTTCTAAGAGGAGCAAGTCAACCTCGTACCTTGAAATTTTTACAGAATATTCTACTAATAGAGAAAAATATTCAGCTGGAATTATGTCCGTAACTAAGACTGGGAAATGAGAGAGGTATAATGCTTTGTTCTCAATGTGGCCTACGTGCGTATTTGAAGGCGATTTATTCGCAGCTGTAACGAGTCGTACTCTGTCGCACTCCGGCATTCATTTCAAATCGCGTTTTTCGTCTAACGAAGTTACAGAAAAATATCAAATGTGTGACATCGAAGATCTAAAAATCTCTGGTGTGGTTCATCATTAGCAAATTTTCAAACAATACTGTCTCTATGCGTCAAACAACTCGTGTTTGTTGGTACGCCTACTTTTCTTACGCTGCGTTAAAGTCTCTGACCTATATTGAACACAATGCTTACGGATGTGACGGAACTTTTTTTCTCACTGAAAATTGAGTAGGTATATTTCGGTCTTCTTGCGGGAAGGGTGGAAAGCGTGTTGGAAAATAAGAACAATAATATTTTTTTATTTACAGAATGTATTCACAAGACGCTTAATTTTTAAGGTGCTTGGTCATTTAAAAAATAAATTAATTAGTCGGCACAAAGTTCTGCCCATACGAGTGGAATGGCAGCAAAATTAACAACGGTAACAGTAACAACTTCTTTGGTTTCGATTGAGAGAATAACGTCGAGGTATCGTCACAATCTCAGTAAGATGGACGGTCAGCAATGTGTCTCGTGTCGCGGTGAGTTTGGGCCGAAATCAGGAGACTCTTATTTGTACTTGTCTTTTATTAGCATTCATGCCAGAGGCGCCCTTGAGAATCTTGAAATTTAGTACCATACGCGATGGGATGCTGAAAAACAGAGATACACGCAATTTACTATACCTTAAAATATTGTATTACTTTGCACTCGACATCATGATGCGATCGATTACAACAAAAGTACATTTATGCATGGATGCAAACAGAGCTGACTTATACCTTTCGTTTTGTAATTTATTATGTTAGGTCGAAAACTCGGAGTTTTCATCGAAAATCGCTATGTCCAGTGCCTCAAAATTATAAGATGGGAGAGTTAGTTCAGTGCATTTTTTTGTGATAATGAAGATGCATTATACTAAAATTTTGAGCCTGCCTCGAATAACTCAAAAATGACAGCTAAAGTTCAAAACTTGAAGTAGTTTTTTCCTCAAAATTGGCATCTTTTTCTATTGCAAGTTTGAAATCGTCATTCTTCTAGTTTGTTTTGACATATTTGAGAATTTGTCGTGCCAAAATGTTCATTAGCCATCCATCGATAATAATTCAATCGATTTCTTTCATGAGCGGTGAGGGGGTTAATGCGTTCTCCCGTTCCAAAATTACCAATTACAGTTTATTTTACTAGTATGGATAATCGAGCAAATATCCTCAGAGAAAAAAGAAATTTTTCCTCTCAAAATTCATTCATTTCTTCAAAAGAAATTTTTTTTTTCACGACCAACCGTGTGTGTTATTTCTGATGAGTATTAACCACTACTAATGTGGTAGAAAATTCGCGAACTTTTAAAGATGAAGATTCCATGTTTACACAGCTGGTCCCAAATCTTGCACGGAGAAAAAAACCTCGTGCGTGGGACCCGAAGTTTAGGTCATATGGATCTCTGAAGTTTTCAGATTGAGCATCTGAACAATTCAGGTCTAGCTGTCGTGGTTCGGATCACCATGGTTCGGATGTGATAACCGAAGTTTTTCTGATGCGAAAATCGAAGTATTTCAGATGTAAAAACTGAAGTTTCAAATGTGCGATCCAAACCTCAGCAGCTGGACCTTAAGTGTTCGGATGCTCAATCCGAAAACTTCAGAGATTCATATGACCTAAACTTCGGGTCCCACGCACGAAGTTTTTTTCTCCGTGTGGAATGCGACATTTTGGTTTGAAGGATGTGTTAGGTTTACTTACTGAATGGTCGGATGGGATGTTCCCTCCAGAGGTAGGTACGCTTGACGGGTGACAGGTAGCTGTTTCGGAGGTAGAACGGAGACTTGCAGGCGTAGGAGTAAGGCGATTCGAAGGGTCGGAGCTCGGGGTACTCGTGCCACCAGGGATCCCTCGTGATCCGGGAAATGGGCATGGAGACTAGGGGCTCCAGTAGCTCAGACAGAGGTCGTCGAGAGAACCCTCCTCGGGTGTAGATAGGTTGACCTGCCGAAAATTAAAAAAAATAGCTCACTAAAAGTCCGTATTAAAAAATATTGAGCACTTTCCGAGTGTCAACTAGGAGAATAGACCTCATTTGCAACTAGAAGCCACTATTTGTAGCTCGGCTATAAAATCATGTATCTGGATATGGTAACTGACGATTTAACAGTTTTTTAAAAAAGTTTTTTCGACTAAATGCGAGACATTATACTTCATGAGTGTTCGAAAAGCGGAGAATTCTGCACGACAATTTATGATGAAAACACACTGGAAAAGAACACATTGGATCTCGAGTCCAGACTCTTAAAAACATCGACAAGAGAAAATACTCTTGATTCAATCAGATTTAAGCTTAAATCAAGAACCAAGCCTCTTAATTTGAGCGGATTTCCTTTCGATTTAAGCTTAAATCTGCTTGAATCAAGAGTCCCTTTTCTTGTCAATGTTTTCAAGAGTCTGGGCTCTAGATCCTATGTGTTTTTTTCCTAGTGTAGAAGTCACTATTTGTAGCTTATCTATAAAATCACGTATCTGGATATGGTAGCTGATGATTTAACAGTTTTTTAAAAAAGTGTTTTCGACTAAATGCGAGACATTATACTTCATGAGTGTTCGAAAAGCGGAGAATTCTGCACGACAATTATTAATGATGAAAATATTAACTCTGGAGTGAGTGGTGAAGTATCGTGCGAATCTAAAGGCGTTTTCGACTCTGGTGACAACAGTGTCAACAGTCTGACTTTAAACTGACTTAAAAATCGAGATACGTTGTTGCGGACTTACACCGTCGTTTTGTGATTCGGTGGCTAAAGTGCGAGACCACGTATCTCGATTTTTAAGTCAGTTTAAAGTCAGACTGTCGGCACTGTTGTCACCAGTCAAAAACGCCTTCAGATTCGTACGATACTTCACCACCCACTCCAGAGTTAAAATATTTTTTTTTTTGTGATTTTTGTTTTGTTTTGTGATTTCGGTGGCTAAAGTGCGAGACCACATATCTCCGTTTGCGACGTTGTAGACTTCCAATCATACTTTATTTTATCCTCGGAGAACTAGTCAACGTAATTTCCTGAAAACTTTCTTGATTTTTTTTCTCTGACAGTAGAATATTCTGTGAAAATCTCAAGATCTTATCAGTTGACCTGCTCCTCTTGGGAGAAATAAACTAGGAGCTCAGACTTTGAGACACCGCAATGGAGATACGTGGCGCTTTGGCCATCGATGTTTATTGACCGAAGTTGTATTTTGCGTCGATTTCAGCGTTTATAGGAACTGAGTCTTGGTCAGATATACTTAAAAGGCAAAACACTTTAAAGTGCATATTTTAATCAAAGTGTTTCCAAATACACGCTTCTACTTGTTTTTTGAAAAAAAAAAAAAATATCAAATCAGTGTTAGTGTCCAAAGCTTTTGCATAAAATTCCTTATAAGGCGATCTGAGAACAAGACGTCTTGATATTCGTCTCTGATAATAAATCCTTTCTATTAAAATCAAGATCTATTCCATTCAGTCCATTTTATGTAACTTTACTTCCATAAATTTTAAGATGAATCAGTCTCAAACATTTTGATGTTATCATAGGAGTATTACAAATATATGAAAGTTTGAGCTTTTTTAACTAATCAAGCACGACTGGACTGCTCATATATCATCGCAAGAAAAATCCAAGATTAGGTTTGAAAGCCAAACACACCAAAACATCATGTAAAAAGCTGATCCAAAATTCGTCCTTTCCTAGACGGAGAGACTTAACTTCATTCCAAAGTTGCAAAGTAGATTCTAACAATTACTTTAAGAGGAACATGCATAATTGCATTTTCTGTCCAAAATGTTATTAATTTTTGTAAGTAATCGGAAACAAAATATAAGTTAGATTATCTATTCCCTGGTAAAAATTGGCAATAGAATCTGTGTTCCAAAATACCATAGACCCACGGCCGGCTGTAAGATTTCCAATAGCTTCTATAGCCGGCTACACAATTTCTTACAGCCTTTTATAGCCGATGGCGATTAAGCAACTCACAGCCAGGCGATAAAGTGTATGCTAAACGTCACTAATTACGGATGCTAGGACTTAGTGAGTTTTTGGACCACTGCTCTCTTTTTGGGCCGTATTATCTAGATTTATTTTGCGAGGAAAGCTCCGTACTTTTGATTGATGCCTGCCATTCCTAACATGTTGGAGCGCCTTCAGTTTCGTATGATACTGTGCAATACCTCTGGTGTGAAATAGTTGCTTCAAGCGCCGTGGCACGCTGCGGTGCGGTAGGCGGGCAACCAGCGCGAAACGCGCATTGGCGCCTACAAACCTAACAGGGATACTTCACGCGTTGCGCAATGCGTGAAGTATTCCTGTTACGTTTGTAGGCGCCACTGCGTCGCTGCTCCGCTTTGTGTTCGGCTCTAATATTTAATCTGACGGAGTCAGCGTTATTCAACTCATGATTTTGAAATGTTTGCACATCCTGTATGGATTATTCTCGTTTTAATTGATGAAAAAAAATATGTATTAAAGGAAAATATAATGTGTGTTTTGTAAATATTAAGGTGGTTCCGTATCAAACTCAATGATTTCCAAAGCATACAAATTTCTACACAATATCTTATAGCCTTTTATAATTGATGGCAAAAAAGCAACAGCCAGGCGATAAAGTGTAAAGCCCGGCTTTAGGAACTAAAGCCCGGCTGCATAATTTTTTATCGCTTTGTATAGCCCGGCCGTATGATTTTCTCCGCATTCTACAGCCAGCTATATGCTTATTTGTAGCCTTCTTTAGCCGGCTATAAGAATTCCTATGGTATTTTGAAACGCAGCTCTTATCGCCAATTTTTACCAGGGTTCGAAACGCCAAACACTTTCTTAGTAAAAATGCAATGGGCCAATTGCGGTGGTCCCAGTATCGTGCTTTGATGTTCAATACTTGAGGATCAGCTGGAACTAATAAGATCCGTCCAAAGCACTAACTGTCCACGTTCAGTATTAAGCAAAGTATCGGGCTTTGAAATATTCGGTTTATGACGTCATCCACCGCAGAGGTGACACTATTAGTTTCTTCTACCATGGTCTCATCAGTCAGGAAGACACACATTGGCACTGGCTAGTCAAAGTGAAACTCGGATGATAGCAAAGTGGAAGAAACCAAGGGTATCACTACTGCGGTGGATGACGTCATATACCGAATTTTGCAAATCGCGATATCTTCATTAATATTTAATTTAGAAAGTTGCTGTTTGGAAAGATCTTACTAAATTTAGCTGATCTACAAGAATCAAACACCAAAACACGATTCTGTGACCATCGCAACTGACTCATTCTGCCGTGCTAAGGAAAAACGCCGCATAAGCCTTCAGACGTTGCCGAGTTTCCTTCGTTTAAAACGGCAATTACTGGGAAAATTGTGAACATTATTTCCTAAAATTTTCAGACAATTTTTTACTTAATTTAATCTAAAATATCCGCAAATTCCAAGGAAAAATATGCATGCATTTTGTAAAAAATACAGGTTTTTTTTCTCGGGAAACTTGACAACTCCTGAATGTTTATACGGCGTTCTTCCTTAGCATGGCAGCATTGACGAGTAGATATTCTGCAACGGCGATATGTAGTTAAGTTCTTTCGACCGGTAGAAAACTGACTGAGCCAAAGCTCTGTTTTTCCTTACCTGCTTTGTCGTAATACCTAAAGGATCCCGGGAAGGGGTCTAGGAGGGACGTCTGCAAATAGCGTTTGGGGAAGAGGGCCTCCCTGGCGTCGAGGGTCTTGGGGCCGAAGAGGTGCTCGTATTCGAGCTTCCGTCGGAGGTGGTCGCTCCAGGCGCTGAGCGAGGGCCACGTCGTCGAGACGTGGGGGATGTAGTCGTCGCGCTCGGGGTAGATCCGTCGGACGAGCGGTTTCCGCGGGGCGTAGAACGTCGGCGTGTACTTCTTCGGGAACAGGTTCTCGAACTCGTCCAGCCGCTTCAGGTGGTCCGACCAGTCCTTCAGGGTCTTGAACGGCTCCAGCACCGGGTACGGGTTGTACACGTCTACGACAGGGCATGCAGAGTCAGCCGCTGTGGCATTTGTTTTTGGTGCCGGGGTTTGGACTCGGACGGAACGGAACGGAATGTAACGTAACGTAACGTAACGAGGTCCGAAGACAAGATATATTAAAGACCCTGCACTGCAGGCTTAATGGCACTGCAGGCAATCCTGTTTCTTTTGAGATTTTGAGTTAGAATCTCTTTCACGACGCGTATGTATGGGCTAAACGCGGAAACAAGTTTGGGATCATTTGAAACTGATTGCTCCAATGCCTCAAAGTTTCTAGCTTATGAATGTACTGAAATATGCTGTTACAAACTTGCTTGGGTGTTCTCCGATTTGAGCCGCGGTTTTGTTACCTGGAACTATGTTAGAGCGAAAACAAACCAAACTGCATAAAAATGTGAAGCGAAACTATCTCTCTAAGAACTTTCGACGAGGCAAAGCCAAACGAGTGGTGAGCAAAAAAGCCCATTGTATTTACAATCCCTGATGCAAAATTGGATTATGCGCAGCGCTAAGAAGCGACTCGAACTTTTGAATCAAACCAAACAAACAAAACATTCCGCTTCGAGCACATAAACACGTGAGGTGCAACAGTTGAGACACCAAATAACGCAGATTAAAATAAGCACTAAAATTTATAAGGCCATGACGGAAGATGGGATAATAAATAATGGGAGAAGCGCTTAACACGTCTTTAAACGATTTGCGTTTTTTTAAAAATACATTTTCCCCTTAATTTAATTTTATTTCTCATTCATTATTCACTTATACGGTTTTTTCCCCAAGGAAAATTTCGAGGTCAATGAATCAAGGTGCTTGGAGGACAAGGCGCGTAAGTGCAGTTATTAAAGAAATTGAGATATCAATGATTTCAAGTAAAACGATCCTTAATGCACATTCTTCGCTTGCAAATTCCAATTTCTGAGCATCCACCATTCTCCAGTTTGAACTTTCTTACCGCTATAAGGATCCATGTAATTTCGGAACTTCAAACACGTTTTTCTCGAAATAGCGAAAACTGTACTTATGCGCCTTGTTTTTCAAGCCCCTCAATAATTAAGACACGGTGGGTTTGACCCGGCGCTAAAGTTAATCCCATTCCCCATGGCGGTACCATACCAAATAATCTCCAAAAATTGTACGAAAAATAACGTCATACAGATTCACCTTCATACGACAAAGTAGGAAACCTGAGCTCCCAGATGGTGCAACAGTGGTATCTTGTGGTTATGCAAAAAGGTCTACGTGCTGGGAATGACGTCACACTGGAAAAAAACACATTGGATCTAGAGTCCAGACTCTTGAAAACATTGACAAGAAAAAATACTCTTGATTCAATCAGATGTAAGCTTAAATCAAAAGGAAATCTGCTCAAATTAAGAGGCTGGGCTCTTGATTTAAGCTTAAATCCGATTGTATCAAGAGTATTTTTTCCTGTCGATGTTTTTAAGTCTGGACTCTAGGTCCAATGTGTTTTTTTTTCCAGCGCAATTACCCATTTTAAGGGTATCAATTTAAGCATCTCGGCACGTTAAATATTACGTCATCTCTTAAAATTTACGATTTTCCGCCGATTCAGCAAGGATTCGTCATACGATACGGATCACCAAACTGAGGGGCCGGGAGACTCAACCAAGGGCGCTGAAAATAGCCGCTTGCTTTTCATTTTCGCACAGCGAGGGGCTCTACGTGAGATCAAGGCTTAAAAATAGACGCCGCGGTATCATTCACCGGACGCAGCGCTTTTCGATCGGTTATCATTCAACTTGAATTCGGCGGGAATACAGTGATGAATTCATCAGACGTCTTCGCTACATTGGTCCGCTACAGTGATATGAACTTTCTACGTTACGCAGACGTCATCCGTTACCAGTGGCGAGGCGTGAATGATCGATTATCGATATTTCTCCATTTGAAGCTGTGGTAAAGAATCAATTACTAAGGTGTCCGCTGCGAACACCCTGTCTATCGATCCTTTCCCATAGGTTTAAATGGCAAATCGATCGATATATCGCAAAGCACGCCACGCCACTGTCCGTTACATAACCACAATATTCGTTACGTAGCTCGATGTTTTGCCGCATCTTCGGCGCACTAGTATGTATGCATCTTCACTATTCGAGCAGTGTTCTGCCTTCCCCGGGCGCCATGCGCCAAAAACGCCTAAAAATCGGGCCTTGGCGCCTAAAAATCAGGGGGGCTGGGCCATCATGGCGCCTAAAAAATTTGACAGATTGAACTCGCAATCGGAAAGCAGCGGTAGTGAAGAAGCGCTCTCTATACGCGCAGTTCGCAGCATCGCCATGGCCCGTATGCAGAAAATTTAATTTGGCTCCTAAAAAATAGTAGATAGCTCTTAAAAATTGGGCATTCTGGCCTAGGTGGCTTCTAAAATTTTAGGGGAAGGCAGAGCACTGTACTTGAGGAACCACTAGGAAACTCCAAAAGCTGCTGGCACGCAGTTCTGAGGGCTTGTACCAAAGAGAACAGACTGGAGTAGGAGGCATGGCAAGGAGGTTCAAAAAATAAACCTACTTGAAATAAACAAAAAGATCATAGTATTTTTCATGACCACTTCCTCCTTCACCCTTTGCACCATGCTATAATGCGGTGATCCTTACTCAAATTTCTGTTGAGGTGCATTTGTTTGAAGTAATCAAAGTTGATTCGCACGCAGACAGCGCGACATGTCGCACACAAAACTGGCACCGAGCCTATAGTGGGGTGGATCTCGCAAAACTTTCCAAAATGAGAAGAAAGAAGGAAAAACACTGAATGTTAAAGTTCTATGCAACCACTGGAAAAGTTATGAAATTTGCAAACATTGCAGAGATGAGATACACTTCCGTTTATTGAGTATTTTAGTAATATCACTCTGCGAGATAAAAGCCACAGCTTGATGAACGATAGGAAAGCTAGTAAAAGAAAATGAATGAAAAGAGGAGGAGATTAAAATAAATCCAAACCCATAATGTGTTCTTGAAAATTAATTTCAATTAGAGTTTTTCACTTCAAACGGCACTCAAAGTAGATGAAAGTCCGGAACATTTGAATGAATACCTGCATAATTGAAAGCTACGGCTTTTTCTGACGGAGCCTTTGGCGCTGGACTCCACGCCCGCTTGGGGAAGTGCGACTCAAGGGTCGGCGTTTTTGGTCGGTAGGTGGCGGGTGAGGGGTATTTTTCGGGATACAGGCTCTCGATCTGAGCCAGTCGGTCTAAGTGAGCATCCCATTCGTTTTGCGCGTGATACGGCCCTTTGGCAAAAACGTCTGTGAAAAAAAGGTTGACAAAGGTTGACAAAGCACAAGGTAAAGCTCTCCGACGAATGACAAAAATCGCCGTCCCGTCTGGAAGTAATACCATGATTGCAAGTGAGGGTGTGCGATGGGTGTGGGTAGTGGATCATTATGGCAAATGACGCCATCTATGTCATGTTAAACGTAAAAAATATGGTCATTAATTTTATGTCAGACCTAAACAGTAAAACAGTGACGTCATTAGTCCATTCTAACATGAAAAATTACGTAATAATTCAAGTAATTATGGTCTTCGGAAATATATCTTACGTCAGACACAGCCGTTAAATTACCCCACTCCCCTCCTTTTGTTCTTTGAATCTTTGGATACAGTTGGAAATCAGAAAATTTATTCAGGGATGAAACGACTTACCATAAGTGGTAGCTATAAAAGAAGGGACAATATACACGGAAAAAAAAGCACGAGGTTATTGGATGATATGGACATTTCCCAATTAATTGTGGTAGTATCCCCACTTAATTATGGTAGTGCCCCCAATTAATTATGGTAGCCCCCCAATTAATTATGGTAGTACCAAAATAAATTAGGTAACTAACTCACCCGTATGTTGCGGCACTACCCTGACTTGAGTTGCGGTACTAATTCAATTAATTAGAGCTGTCCGTATCATCCAACAAATTGGGGTAGTACCACAATTTTAGGGGATAACCCCTGGAAGTTTTTTTACCGTGTACACATACTCGTATTGTAGAAAGCGTTCGTTGCTATCTCTCTTAAAGCGTAAAAGCTATGTTCGAAAGTCAACACTCTGCATTGCCTCACTGTATAGGCAATCTGTTCAGCAAGTAAGACCTAGTCTGATGCTCTGATGAAGTCCTGCAAATTCCTCAATCCGGAATTCATTTTTCATTATTTGGTCAATTTAATACTATAGAAATCTACTGTCGATGTGGCTACTGAAATGCAAACTTTACTTAAAGTAAAATATTGAAGAGTACAATCCAGCATCAATTTTTTGTCAACGTTTCACATGCCGTATAATCCGATCTGGCCTAATAAATTTCAGCTCGGCTGTTAAGCGCCTTTGAAAGCGAAGACACAAATAAGTTCTTCTTGCACTTCCCCAGTCATCTTAAAACTAAAAAGCAAAAGCTTTGTTTGCGCAATTTCCTTCATTATTTTCATTCAGAGGCGTAAATCTGTCACCTAACGTATCTCATTTACATTAGCAATGAATTATTTCGATAGCTTACTCCAGGAGCGCGAATCACAATAGGAATGTTTCACAACTGTGCCGTAATAGATATTTTCTCTCTAAAGGTAAAGCACATCCAAATTGATTTGCATTTTTCTCAATTTTTCCAAACCAGTCTTTGATAACTCTGTAAAATATTCAAGTTGTATGTTTTCTCCTCGGGAGATAAAATACGAGCAAACAGTTTGAAACGTTGATCAATGTGCGTGGCTTTGGAGGTAAACTATTGAAATATTCCGCAAAATGAGCATGATTACCTAATGGCTGGCACATGGTTGATGGCAATCTTTTTTCACACATATCTGAAGAATTTGGATCAATCTAAAGAGATACCTCTAATTGAATATTAATCCAATATACAATTTGATAAAAACAATGAAAAAGTTAAGAAATACACTTTAATTTTTGGAGGAATATTTTTCCGAGTACTGAGGAGCAAATTTATAGGAATCATAAATTCATAATTCTGAGTAGCTTAAAAAATTAAAGCGCCATAAAAAAAAGAATCTCCATTTTATTTTGATTGTCAACTATCGCACTACGAAGGTATATGAGCTCTTTTTGTTAACGGAAGGGTAAAGGAATAAGTGCATGTGACATTGCTCCTTATATATGTTACGGCTCATATTTGCATTGCATTTGTACGAATGTAGTTCTGCCGAAGATATTAGGTTCTTGTTGGATGGAATGGAATAATGAGTTCCCATTAATGTGAGGCAAATGAAGCATTATGGATCTAAACTATGCGGGTGAATTGAAAGCTGGAAAAAGGCGTATTGCGGTTAAATAAAATTGAAGCAAAAGTACTTACCTTGCTGTTAAAAGGGGAAGAGATAGAATAACTTTGAGGAATCGAAGGAAGTCGCTTGAAAGTAAAAATAGAAAACTGGTGCTTCAGTCACTTGGCACTGATTGAGAAGATTTCTTGAAGTAATGCTGAAATTTCAGCAAAAGTTCCGGTTTTCGGAAAATAAGGAAAAAAAAGTGTTTGGAACTGAACTTTAACGTTACTAAACTGTTCCTGATATTATTTTTCTGAACGGGCGAAGACACTGGCAGCTTGAAAAAAGTCTTCAGTATGAAAGAAAAGCCCAAGGGTTGTACGCAGGTTTGTGTTCAGTGTGAATGGATTTTGATCATTATTAATATGTCTCTTCTATAATTTCGGATCAAGCATCTCTGATTTAAATCAAGTTCATAAACTTTTTAAATCACATTTTTCAACTGAGATTTTACGAATCAATAATAACCAATCACCAATCATTATCATCGCCAGATTTTTACCATAAATTTTCTTGATTACTGTTCGTTTCAGACAACCCTTCTTTTATTGACATTGAACGAGAAATATCTCGCTATAGGTATACGCAGATGCATTTTGTATAGAATTTTGCGGAACATATAATCAAAATTATCATCTCCCTCTCAAAAAGTTACTAATTTTCAAAAATTTGATCATTACGTGACGCGAAATGCTTTTTTCACAGGGAACTAGAACTGCCATTAGGTTTGCCTTGATCCCTCTCCCCTCCCACCTTAGACGAGCAAGTTTAGAATCTGATTCCTTTTCGAATACTTGATTCAATTCATTAGGTGTCAGAGGGAATTCTTAAAATCAACAAAGAACGGTTGTCTGAAATTTTTTAAAAACTTATCTACGAAAGTTCAAAAATTCGATTTTTCATCAACTGTTTTCATGCTCCAGAAAATTACATTGAGAATGTGAGAGATGCTCCCTAACTTTTCCTTCTTTTTTCCAACATTCTTTTCAAGAAAGATAAGACTTTGTTTTATTCTTCCTTCAGGGTAAAAGACCAGAATAAAAAGTATATGATATCCACTCACAAATCTCATTTTGAAGCCAGTTTCGAACTTTTCATCATATGCTGCTTGGTTTTTTCCCCTAAAATGTTTGAAAATAAAGCACTTTCCGAGTTTCTCGCTCATGTGCCCATATTTACCGGTCTACTGAGCGGTCTTTTTCAATCCCATTGGCATATTTTTCGTTGCTGTGCAGTAGTTAACAATCAAGTTCCCTCATTGAATTTATCAGACGTACACTATAAATAACACTAACATTTGTATCTATATAAGTCATCTCTTTTTTGTATCATGAGATGCACAGTACTTTTGTAGCGTTTTTACAGTGAAAATTTTCATGCAAACAACTCGATAGGAACAAGAAGAATCGGCCTGCCATTTTGCAAAACAATTCCTAGATATACCCACTAAAAACTACAATTTAAGAGAGAGAGGTATGCTGACGAAAGTTAAGTGTTGCTATTTTCAGATGTTTGCCTTAATTTATATTTTCTTGTTAGCGGATAATCGGAAAAGAATTAACTTTCGTTTCTTTCTTTTTTTGCAAAATGGCAGAACTTTGAAGAATTCATAAATTATTCCCACAATTTAAGTCAAAATTTATGTAAAAATCACACGAAAACATCATTAAAGTATGTTCATATTAATACGGAGACTGGCCGTTTATAAATAAATAAGAGATCTTCACATTAATTTTATGATCCAAAATTAGTTTGACTTTTAAAATATGACTTCCTAAACTTCCCTCAATAAAGCCCTACTTTTTACCGTTATTAAAAATGTCATTTCCCTTGATCAAATTTTGGATAAAAACATATATGCTTTCAGTTTAAAATCAGGCACCAAGAGTATGTGCCGCACCAGTGTCTTTAAAACTCACAAGTTTCATCGTTGCTTTGGCAAAATATTTATTCAAGGAAAGGATTTAAAAAATACGATAAACCAAAAAGAAACATGCGCACCAAGAAATTTAAGAGGGAGGGAAAAAGTCCTTCAAAACTCAACAGTACACTCTGAAAGTGATAGTATCAAAGTTCAGTGGCGTTTGCTTCTTCTTTGGTTCATCGCACAAGGGTAATAAGTTAGTCATAGCCAAAGTAAAACACATCAGCCATTCCATAGCATTATATTCTTGGTGAGGGCCTTAGTCAAATCAAACTATCAAATAAACTACAAAACCAGCCAGATGTGTGCTGAGTCATTGCCTTACTTCAATCAAATTTGGAGTGAGATGGAAAAATATTTTACAATAGAATAAAATTGAGTCAGAAGCAAAGCCGAAAATTTTGGGAAATTTAGTAAAAAGGAGATCGCTTTAAAGGGCAGGGGCAAAGAAAATGATTCGTCTGTGAACGTTTATTTTCTTAGTACTGTCCATTTGACAGATAGTATACTGTTGTGCACGTTTGAAGGATCTTACGCGGTTTTGTGTTTCCACTAGGCGATATGACATTGGATTCGATTTTTATCTGTGAATCTTGCATAGTTGAAAACTAAACGAATAAATCTATGTTCGTAAAATTATTTATAAATATCTTGGAATTGTCTATAAAATATCTGACGCCAATGCTTTCATAAAGAATGGCAATATGGACCTTTCGTGTCTGATTTTTTTTTTTTTTTTTCACACGGAGATTTTGTTGGAAATTTAAAACGTGAAGATTAATTTTTAATTTTTGTAGATAAATTATTTCTTGAAGAAGATTTCTATTTTAAAAACCGCTATAGTTGTTTGGTTCAAATTTTATAATAAAATCTATGACAGTATTTTTTGTATAAAAAGATAAGTTTAGTAATTAATTTTTTTATATTACGGCTTAAAATTTAAAAAAATTAACATGAAATTAGACAAAAAATCCTAAATTTTAGAAATCAGCTGTGGAGCTGATTGGATTTCGTCCGATTGTTATTTTTTTTCGTGTGACTCACTTTTCATCGTTTAGTTGCCATGTTCATGCTTTAATTACGGGGTCTCCAATAACAATTTTTGCACGGCATATTTTCCTCGAGCTGTCGGGAAATCCCTGCATGATTCAATTAAATTATACATGGCTATTTGAAGCTAATTTTTGCTCTCAGCAGGACAAAATTACTCAATTTTACTATAAGTATACCGGGGTCTGCCCGCTCTTACCCAGGGCTGACTCAGAGAAAACTAGGTTGAACGGTGGAGAGGGTCAGCTGACTCAGGTGGGTGGGGCGACGCCGGTGGAAAAATGTTCAATGAATTTAAAATTTGTCGCGCGGGTCTTTGATAATGGTTCACACGAACGATAGAAATTTGTGGAAAAAAGAACTCGTGTCAGCCCATGGCGCCCTACCAATGTTTTGATGACCCACAATGTATTTATAGAGCAACCGACCCAGTTTATACAGCGTGACTACTCTTGTCTCTCTATACGACTCGTCTCTGCTTACAAACTCTCTTGGAATTCCTGCCTCAATTTAATGCCGTTATAATTTGTAATCGTATCANAAAAAAAAAAAAAAAAAAAAATTGCTCGCGCGGATTTATTTGGACAATATAATAATTCAAGGGGGATAATATATTTTATTCTGATATCTCGATCGTCCTCTCTTCCAGCTCCTCTCCTTATTACACACCCTTTAAAAACTTGAATTGTCCCTGACACATTATCTTACAACTCTGGGAAGACTTAACCCCCCNCTTACCCTCTTCAGGTTTTCAAATTCCTTTTTGTCAAAATGAAGCCCAATTTTTTTTCACCTCATAATTATGCATTTTGTTAAGGTAAATTGTCTCGTAATGCTGCACTCCCCCCCCCCATTTTCGGTGAGTCACTATTTACTGACTATACTTCTTAAAAGCACGATCAGGATGAGAGGGTGCGAAAAGAGGGTTTTCCATGATCTAATATTATCTCTCCATAAATGTCTTCCGCAGCAATGAATCAGACCTTGTTTTTTTTAAAAATGGATCCTCCCCCTTCAGAAAATTTTAACTTCAGGCCCTGATCCTTCCATTTAAAAGTTTTAGCCATGCAACTTAAAGTGTGTAACTTAATTTTCAAATTTCAAAAATTTCATTCGGAATTTGGAAATGTTTTCGCTCGCACATGAACCTAAATTTTTGATGAACGAACTAGTGCTTTCATTACAATAAAAAACCGCTGATGTATTATTTTTATTTTTTCTAGGAAGAGAAGGAAATAAGAGACGGTTTGCCTCTTGTAATATCAAAGTCCGTTCATCCGCCGCGTCACTTTTCATTTCGCCCTCGGTGTTAGGTATCATAGCAACGTACTGCTCCGAAAAGAATAATGAACAAATGAGAAAATAAGACGACCACAATTAAATACTAGCGATAGAAGCCTACTCTACTAAAATTTATAAATTATTTTAATGTTAGGACACTTATTTAAAGACGCCGAAATATGCTTATGCATTAAACTAGGTCAGCGGGTATAAGACAACAATACATTTAATGCGTTTGTTATGCACAACGACGCTATTATTAAACTATTTACGCCGAGTTTAACTCAGAAATTTTTATTATTATTTTATTTATCTCGATAAAGAAAACTAGGTTTTTGGAAGAGGGATGTTGGTAATTAAAAAATGTACTCAGTTTCATCTGTACTGTTGCGCGTTAGGCGCATCAAAAATTTTGAAAGTCGCCGAGCCATTTGGAAATCGCAAAATGTGTTTTACTTTTTCTTGTTCTTATTTTCTTTCATTTCTTTTCTTGAAATAAAAATAAGAAGATCATTAAAAAACAAATTTTTTATTGTTTTATTTCAAGAAGTATTATGAGATTTCGTCGAAAGTTTTCTTTAAATTAATGAAAATGAGTGGATCTAATTGATTTTTATGTATATATTTTTTCAAAACTGACTTATATAAATATTAACAATAATAAATAAAATAAATAAATAGAATAATGTACAAATAGATTAAAATTTAATAATAAAGTAAGAAATAAAATAATAATAAAGATGATAATGAAGGCTATAAGTAATAGTAGGTAAAAGTAATAAAAGTAGTAAATAGTAAAGGCATCCCTAACAATTAGCAGAGTTGTTTTTGAAGTCAAAGTTTTACAAATCCATGCCAAAAGAGAGATAGTGAATTTTAAAATTGCAAAAAGCTAGTTCCATCCCAGTTGAGGCTCTACTGGAAATAAATTCAAAGTAGCTTTACACGTTAAAGATCACAAAATTAATAAAAAAAGAGAGGACGATGAATTTTTATTTCGAATTTTAGATTTTAAATTCCATTCCGTTCCCTCTTTGGTCTAATTTACTGCAAGAAGAGAGGCTGCCTTGGTCTTATTGGCGGATAAAAAATTTCAAAAGTCCTATCAACTCTGAAAAGTCGGTGAAAATTTAATAAAGTAAACGTT
Source organism: Bemisia tabaci (assembly GCF_001854935.1). Taxonomy (NCBI): domain Eukaryota; kingdom Metazoa; phylum Arthropoda; class Insecta; order Hemiptera; family Aleyrodidae; genus Bemisia; species Bemisia tabaci. The sequence goes on along the minus strand of NW_017547145.1, from coordinate 1,642,693 downwards.
ATTATTTTTGAAGAGGCAATTTATAACGAGTTGGAAAAATTGCTCTTTTCGAATGCAAATTTATTGAAAAGAGGACATAAGCTTGTAGTGTCGGAAAACGAAAATAATTGAGACGATTAGGACTTTTGAATTAGATTTTACAGAAAATAAGGACAAAAACAAATACCAGAATACAGAACAAAAATAGGTATTTGCTCACAATGGCTCGTCCTTAACTCATAATACTTACCGTACAAAACAAAGATCTTAGACGAGTGCCCGTTTTAGTGGGGGCTTAAAGAGTAAAACTGTTTGAAATGCTCCGTCTGCGCGGTGTCCAATGAACGAGTTGGGTGTGTTTGGCCCTGCATGAGTCAAAAAACAACTTTAATTTCTTGTTCTCGATGTGTTACTAACGTCTCATGCCGCATTCAAGGGACAACTCAGGGATCACAAACGGAGGCAGCGCACAACGGAGGAGTTCCAAACTTCACGGGCGGTTCCATCCCGTCACAAACATGTATCAAACAGTTGGACGACACAACAATTCAGTCATTAATGTTGAACATTTAAAACCATGACATCGGCCCATGCTCGAGGTTAGCGTTGAATCAACGGGCAAGTGGAGTATGTTTACGGAGGCATCCTCGCAGAATATAACATGAAACAAAGAGGTTTTTCAAGGGACCCTGAACATAGATTTCATGGGCAGGGATGCGGCAACATGGCGGGCGTCCTAGCTGGGGATCACTGAGGAATTGGCAACCCGCCCTACACACAAAACGGGATAGCTCGATTTTCTGTGTCCGCACATTGAGAGGGTTGAGGGAGGTCACGAACATGGAATTTAGGTTGGACAAAAATGGTTTAAAAAATCACGGATGGATCTCAGGAACATAGAGAGGGGGTCGAATATATGCATCAAAAAACAAAAAAGTATGCATGACAGAACCGTCAGGGAAAACGAGTGAGGAGAATTACTTATTAACCTTATCATCCAAAAAACAAAAAAGGAATATAATACTTATAAAAAAGGGAGGGTGGATAACCAAGTTCACTTGTAGCAAAACAGAATTTTGCTACCGGAACTGGCTCGGGACATTAAAAAAAAGTGCACGCTAAAATGTCAACGTTTAAACGTTCAACTTATAAAGATAGAGAGATATAATTCAAGTAAAATAACATGTGCAATCTTCGATCCGGTCGTCTATCTAACTTCGGGTTACAAAGGTCGTTAAAAATTGTATAAGTCGTGTAATGAAAAAAAAACATAGTTCAGTTGTATCCAAACTGATGCAGGTGTGAAAGTGAAATTATTTACCTACATACTCGCTTCGTAAATAGAGCTCTTTACATGTTGGGACTTGGGAGACGATTGAAAACGGTCTTGAAGTTGCGTTGCATCAATCAACGCAATTTTTTTGGAAGTATGTTTTTGTATTAGGTTGCACCAAGAAAAACTTCTTGTGCGTGGCTGAGATCTGTTTATCAGTGTGCTATTAGCTCTATAGTGCGGTTTAAATTGCTTTCTTTACATTTTCTTCCCTTGTTTCATTTTTATAAAGGGAATAAAGAGCTCATCCCACTTAGGAGGTTTCGTGTGATCAGTGTTGTTCTAAAGGAGAGGTGATTGAGGAAGGTCGGTGTTTTAAAAATTGTACAGAGCATCTTATCAGAGTGCTTGATGGCTAGGTGTCTGTGTGAGCGTGTGTGTCAGGAGTGATCTCTAACAAGACGCGTGATTTGATTGTCGAGGTTACGTATCCGTGCGGATGATGAGGTTGCTCCGCGTAGTTGGAGAGGTTACGACTAGATTACGGATACAGATGCGTTGGTAAGATTCAGTACGTACCAGTGGGGTTGCGGGGGTATCTGTTGTAGTCGACGTAGTTGTGTGGGTAGATGTTTCTGGGCGAGATGCCGTAGGTCTCCCTGGAGATGGGCAGGTAGCGGTAGCCGGGCACGCTGATGCGCTCGCTCGGGGCGATGGGGTCGTCGTAGATGGACTTTGATTTCGGCCAGGTCGGAATGTCGTCCAACAGAGGCTGGAAGATCCCCCGGGAGGGATACCGGGAGTAGTGTGTGTGTTCTGGAGCACGCATGTCGTCTGTTCCTGAAAGCAGCCACACCAGGATCTCATTAATAGAATGTTCACACGAGAGGGTAGATGCATAGAGTACATACAGTCGTAATGTAAATGGGAGAGCTGGCGCCATGTTCTGCTCGACGAGTTCCGAGCCCGGTGTGCGGGGTCACTTTTTTGATACATATTCGATCCAAAGTGGCGGTGTGGAATATGGCCGGGTCCCCGTGTATCTCAAACAATCGATTATGTATCGAAAAAGGGGCCAGGCGCCGCACAGGAATCTCGGAATTCGGGGCTTGGAAAATGCTTAAAAGTGGCGCCAGCTTTCCCACTTGCATTACGACTCTATGACTCTATGGGTAGATATAGTAGGAACCGAAAATGGCTACATTGACGTAGCTTTCGACACTTTGCCAAGTCGTAGATCGATGGTGAAACTGCGGAAGTGCACATTTCGGTTTGCGGCGTTGCAGACTACGTGTCACTTCATATTCTCTACGTGGTAAACTAACTAAACGTATTTTATTTATTGATTTTTTTCCTCTACGTGAAAAATATTCTATGGCAATTTTAAGCCACGATGTTGGTTCGCTCGAATCTCTCTTGAAAAAATAAAATGTGAGCGGAGATTTTGAAACACTGCAACCGTAATACGCATTTCTGTAGTTTCACCATCGAGTTGTATCTCTCACCGAAGAGTTATTTAAAAATACGAGTCTTTATACTGTGGAAAATTTTCTTCCAAAACCTGCAACTTTCAAAGCGCTGTAACTGGTGAACTTGCGACATGCGCCCTACTATCATCATCTTTAACCGGTAGTCTGCCACAGCGTGCAAATTCTCTTCGATACTAAATACGGCCAGTTTAGAAAACCGTTCTACCTTAATATTTACAAAACACACTTTATATTTTCCTTTAATACATATTTTTTTTCATCAATTAAAACGAGAATAATCCATACAGGATGTGCAAACATTTCAAAATCATGAGTTGAATAACGCTGGCTCCGCCAGATAAAATATTAGAGCCGAACACAAAGCGGAGCGGCGACGCTTTGGCGCCTACAAACCTAACAGGGATACTTCACGCATTGCGCAACGCGTGAAGTATCCCTGTTAGGTTTGTAGGCGCCAATGCGCGTTTCGCGCTGGCTGCCCGCCTGTCGCACCGCAACGTGCCACGGCGCTTGAAGCAACTATTTCACACCAGAGGTATTGCACAGTATCATACGAAACTGAAGGCGCTCTTATATATTAAGAATGGCAGACATCCATCAAAAGTACGGAGCTTCCCTCGCAAAATAAATCAAGATACTACAGCCCAAAAAGAGAGCAGTGGTCCAAAAACTCACTAAGTCCTAACATCCGCAATTAGTGACGTTTAGCACACACTTTATCGCCTGACTGTGAGTTGCTTAATTCGGCTATAAAAAGCTATAAGAAATTGTGTAGCCAGCTATAGAAGCTATTGGGAATCTTACAGCCGGCTGTAGGTCTATGGTATTTTGGAACACAGATTCTACTGCCAATTTTCACCAGGGGTTTCAACAAGAAATAATTCATGAAAAATTTTACTAATCCACCGACGTCATGTCAAAAAAGAGTTGGTAAAACTACTACTTCTAGACATCATTGCTGTTCTCAAAGCAATCAAATTGCCTGATCAAGCTACGTAAACTGGTTAGAATAAACAAAATTAACCCCACTTAAAACGAAACTGTACTTAATTTTGCAGAGAGGCGCTATTTTTTCCTGGCTCATTGCAATAAAACGTATATGCCATTAACTCTCCCATGCCACCAAGTGCTTTCATCGATAAGTCAGGAATGAGACTCCTTGCACCAAATGCAATCCAATTGAACCGCTTATTATGTGCATGCCTAAACGAAGAGTGATGAAACGCGACCAAACTGCTGGAAGCAACTATTACTGCTCCCAAGCAGCTCATATTGGCTATTCGACATACTGAAGGCAAACCGGTGGAAATGAGAGCGGAACACTATACGCAGAGTTATATTAATCCGTCAATGCTATGATTAAACCTTCGAGATACAAAGAGCCACTTTGAAGAGACGACCGAGACAGTCTGCTGAATTTCCCTCGCTATTCGCTAAGCCACGCAAAGAGTTGATGGCCAAGTTTCTCAATCTTATGGGGCATAAAACTAGAAATTGACATCTTTCGGAAACAAACATTTTTCTCGGAGCTCGTTCATCATCTCGTCCAAAATTTATTCACGGATCGGTTATCAAATATTTTGCGTTTCCTTCCATTGGAAGCATGCCTAAAACTCGTAAAAAAACCACGAAGAACTGAATTTTTGAAATTTTATTTTTATCAACTCGAGCCGATGTCTTTGAAGTCAGTATGGGCTAAGCAGTGAAAAACAGCTACTTAAGTTGGAAAAAAAGTACAATTTCAAAGCTCATCGTTATTTTTCTAGGAATGAAAGACGCACCAATATTTCCCATCAATGGAAATGCAAAATCCTCGGAAACTGATTCGTAACATACTGCACTGACGAAATTTTAAACTGGTTTGGAGAAAAATATAGAATTTTCGAAATATGTCATAATTCCGTGTTTTTTTCTACGAGGGTAAAACATTTGGCCGTTGAACCTCTGATTGGCTGACCGGATTTGGCGGGAATCCCAAAGTATTGCGTACCCACAGTATTCAATGCGGGTGCGGGTTCTTCTTATTTTTCCGTGGGTGAAGACCGAATTAATGTGGCCAAATCGGTGAACGTAACTATCACTATTCTCAAGCAGCTCGCATTGTTCAATCAATGTATTAAAATTAACGAATGTATCACAGAAAACTAAAAGCAAGGAAGAAAGAGTTTAACAGGAATCCGATAGTGATAAAATCTAACCGAAGGTATATGGCTGAACTGCTGGAAGCAACTATTACTGCTCTCAAGTAGCTATCATTGCTTAGCCATGCCATTGAAGGCAAACTGGTTGCGGGACGAATTCAAAGCACGTAAAATGAGTACCAGAAACACCACCAGGACTAGAATCAAGCAAAGTGGCCATGGCAAAACTAATTTTGGTAAATTTTGAGGTGCTCCAAAGCTTCTTCCACTACTTGATCAGGCTCAAAAATGTTGGGAAAAAATTTAAATCTAAATCATTCAGGCACCTCGTCTCAGGTTATGTAATAACTGCCCATTTATTTCGGACAAGTTTATGGGTTCTGAAAATCGTTTGGATTGTTTTATCCAGTGCCTGCATAAACTTATCACTTATCGTTAGTCTAGCCACCGCTCCAGGTCTTATCTCACAAAACTTAATTGTAAGTATATAGGAGAAAAGGAAAACTGTTAAGCTCAAGGTCCAGGTCAAAAACATTGGTTTGGACCGAAGTTTTCCGGCTATTTTTTTCTTCTTATTTCCTTTTTTGAAAGTTCCAGGAGTTACCGTTTTTTGTTTAGAAACAAGGACTGCATTCGATATGGGCAGAGATCCCCTTGTCGAACGAAACCAAGCAGATTTTGCAATCTTTCCACGCAATAACCGTTTCAGCTACGCAATGGACTTTCCCACCGAGAACTTGACATGTGGATGGACCTTTCCCCTGCGATACGAATATTCTGAGCTGAAGAAACTAGTTTTGCCTGTGGCTAAATTGAAGGCGATTAATCCTCCAAGCCATCGATAATTGTTTCAAATGTAAGCTTCAATTGATCTATTAGGAAATAACATATCCCGCATGTCAAAATAGTCACATGTTTAGAGTTTGGAATGTAAGTTCAGTTGGTACAAGTCTAAATCCAGCGATGGGGAAGAACGCCGTATGGGTCCTCAGGCGTTGCCAAATTCCCTCCGACAAAATGCGAATTTTCCGGGAAACCTGCGAATATTTTTCCTCCAATTTTTCCTAGAATTTTATTCGTATTTCAAAGACTTTTCTTTGCAAGTAGATCTACATCATTGGAACAATTTTAGCGAAAATATTCACAACTCTCCTCAGAAATTACAATTTTATTGAGGGGAATTCGGCTACTCTTGAATGAAATTCAACATGTTGCATTCAACGAACAAACCCTTTTTCTTTTATAAAATCTGGTTCCATTTCGCCACATGCAACTCATATGAACCATAGTTTCCAGTAATTTTCAATTGTCATTCATAGATGTCATTCTGATCAAGTTTATCACGGAAAAATTGCCCTTTCTTTTTGCTCATATGAGAATCGATACTCTTGTCATTTATCTCCGTGTTCGAATTGGTGCTCTCGTAGATGTATCCACATAGGTATGGAATTCCATTTTGCCGAAAGCGGTCATCCTCACGTATTAATCAAAAAAAGAAATCTTACCTTTTAATGCTCGGACGTATGACTGCCAGAATTTTGCTTTCCTCTGAATTGGCTCGTTTCTACCGATCATATCTAAGTGCTGCTTTAACAACATTTTGTCTATTCGTTACTTAACTCGAACTATCTGCAACATTAAAAAAATAGACATAGTTTTTAATAATCGATAAAGAAAAAAGACGGCTCACAAACCAGAGAAGTGAGTACACATGGAGCATGTATAGTGCGTATAGTGCGCATGTTAACGAAGAAGAAGGGAGAAATAAGGGGAAAAAGTAAAAGCTGATAGAGAAGATGATAAAATGAAGTAAAAATCTGCGTAGAAAAAGAGTTCTAATGTTACAGAATTACTTAGGTTCATACAAAAAGCAATTTAATGGTAACGCACCGGAAGATATTAATTTTTAAACTCTGTGGAAAGGTTGATTTATAAGTACGCTTATAAAATAATTCAGTTCTTCAGTTAAAGTTTCAAAGTTGAACACGCGCCAAGAATACTGCCTGAATTGATTTTTCAATGGAATTTTCTTAATTAAACCAAAGTGGGACCAGTGCGCATGCTCGCTCATCGAAAGCAAAACGTGTTTGTAAGTTTTGAGACGCCGCTCTAAGTCCGTAAATTACGGCAAACATGGATAATAGTGATTCGCAATAGTGCTGCTTAGTAGTCATAAAAAGTGCTTCATTCTCGAAAAAAATAAGGTACATTTCGTTACAGATAAGTTTTTTCATGTTATTCGCGCGCGCAAGCACTATAATTTTTACACGCGCAGGGAGAAAAAAACGGTTAATTTACCCGAAATAGGGTTTAAAAACTGACATTTCTATCGATGCCTACCATGTGGCAACGTCGCCGGAAAATAACATTCACGGGCGATCCGCGTGCCCTCTAAAAATAGCCCGCTTTCAGTGCAGCGCGGAGCTTCAATCGAGTTTCGTGGATTTATTGAGGAGGAACATCTGTAAATTTGCAAGTCTTGGCCGATGCCCAGCAACGCCTGACCGGACGTGAAGGGATTTTTGCGCAACTGTAGCGAAAAAAAGATAAAGAAAAAAAACCGGGGGAAAATGAGCACTTATCCACGTGGAGTGCTCTCACGTCGCTGTTATTATTTTGGACATCTCCATTTTCTCATAAAAACGTCGAACCCCGAGTAAGAGGGGAACACGTTCACAACATTTAAGAGGTTTCCGATGATCTCATCAGACTTTTTAACGGCGCTAATGACTTAATGGCCGCGTGGTTTTATGGTCCCTCGCGCGCGGAAAATATGGCTTGCAGAAGCCCGGGACGGGTGGAATCTCATTCATGGGCTGTTAACTTGGGTTCCAGCCATGTTCCGTGCTGCTTGGTTGGAAACCTGTACCTAGCTTTAAAAAGGATGGACCCCGTGTATTTTTCTTGGAGAAATAAAACCATCAACACCCGAAGTTGGTTTAGAATAAACTACCAAATTACGATTATTTTTAAAAGTAAAGAGTCAGAAAATAGGGACCGTTTCTAAATTACGTAACGCTCTAGGGGGAGGTCGCGGAGAGCGTTACACCAATTGTTTTTACTGTTTGAACTAATACACCGAAAAAAAGTGAAGTTGACTAAATATTTTAGATGTAAAAAAAAATGCGCTATAACTTATAAAATGCTTAATTACCCGCCAGTTACTCGTACATCTCCACATTGCTAAAGTAACTGCTGTGGTGGGTAAATTCAATATTTTATAATTTATCGCACACTTTTTTTCACATCGAGAATGTTAAATCAACTTCACGATTTTTCCGGTGTAGGCAATAACCATGAACCATTAGAACCAAAACGTAACCCTTAGAGAGGTCTGAAGGTGCCTAAGAGGTTAAAACTCGGAAAATTCCCGACGAATACATAGAAGAAGCCCTTCGTGTCATGTTATAGAATACATAAAAAAGGAGGCTAGGTATAGAACGAAACTCATTGACACAAGTTACCTCGTCCAACTGGACATGGAAAAAGGCGTCCTTCTAGGAGAAAAAATATTTCCGGTATGCAAGAAAAATATTTTAAAAAAATAAACAATATGTTATTGTTGATAAACAGGCGGAAGAATTATTGTTTATGCTCGGTTTGCCAAGACAGCCTTGAGACTATTCTTTTAAATTTGATTTTCTTCGTTTTGGCACGTCGAAAGCTCTCCGCGAGCACAGTTGGCTCGCAAAGAACATGCAAAACATTCGATCTCAGCTTTCAGGTTCTGAAGAACTTCGCGATGCCAAGCGAACGAACTCGTGCAGTCACACGAGACACGACATATTCGGCAACTTGCGGAGCGTATAAAAGCAGAAAAAATTGACCCATAATCTCTGTTCATCGTCTGGAAAAGCTATTCAGTAGCTACTGCAGACAAGCAGATATCATCGCTCGGCTGTTAAGGCGACCGTGTCGTCTAGGATCAGTGTTCTGCCTTCCCTGGCACCATGCGCCAAATGCGCCTAAAAATCGGGCTTTGGCGCCTAAAAATCGGGGGAGGGGGGGGGGGGGGGGGGCTAGGCCATCGAGGCGCCTAGGCCATCGAGGCGCCTAGAAAATTTGACAGATTTAACTCGCATTCGGGAAGCAGCGGTAGCGATGAAGCACTCTCTATACGCACCGTTCGCAGCATCGTCATGGCCCGTATGCACAAAAATTTGGCTCCTAAAAATTGGGCTTTCCGGCCAAGGTGACTTCTAAAATTTTAGCGGGATGGCAGAACACTGTCTAGGATGCTTTGCTCAACTTCTGACCAATCCTTTAAATCATTGCGTAATCACTGTTGGTTTCAAAGTATGTGGTGACGTGTCAGACACATTTGACATTCAGTCATTCCACCACATTTATGTTTAGAAAGTAATTTAATGAACTCGAAATTATTTCTCATAAAAAACGAATGCCCATGGTATTAATGTTGCAAAGTGAAAAAGCTCTCAAACTTGCCATAAAAATCAGTTTTAATGGAATAAAGTCGGAAGAACGCAAATATTAACGAGTAAAAGCTATGATGATCCGTCGTTAAGGTTATGGAATAACATAAATACGATCTACCTTAAAGTACAAACATCGTAAAGTTAACATGATTCCGGAAGAAACATGTATAGTGTGGTGTCATCGTTCAGAATAGACTGTTTTAATGACGGGATTAGCGGAAGTCCGGAGTAGTAATTTCGTCATGTTGCTGCACGAATATAAAAACACCAAGCAAATTTAGACGGTTGATGTAAGGCTTTGACGAATGCATCAAATCCATTAAACACCTCTCAAAAATGCCAATGTCTTTCAGAATATAACCGCTGCGAAATGCTACTGACAATGGGAAACCCTAATTCGCCTTCCAACATGTTGCATACCACCCGTCGGCACCAGTGCTCGAATAGTTGCGCGGGCGGATTTTCTCGAACCAGCTGGCGCGTGGCGTACGAAATGCGTTCAATTAAAAGTTTTGGCGACCGAAATTTTTCAATTCTTTCATCTTTTTCATCTCTCTTCTATGTTCTGGAACCATATTTATGAGAAGCACCCAACTTAATTTGAATTTGTCCGCTTATTGCTAAGTCCACAAACTTGATGTTTTAGTTCACATGCAGGAGCGAATACTGCGGAAATAAATCTCCATTACTGGAGTATCAAATCGTTAATATTCTGATGTTTCGAGCCGTGAATGATCGATTATCGATATTTTCCCATTTTTAGTCGTAGTAAAGAATCAATTATTAAGGCGTGTTCGTTGCGAACACGCCGTACACCCCGTTTATCGATCCTTTCCCGTTGGCTTAAAAGGCAGATCAATAGATATATCGCAAAGCACGCCATGCCACTGGTTTCCAAAAGTCTGATGAGGCCCCTTTTATTAAAAAAAGTATAGCCTGGTGGCATCCGATGAGAGCACCAGTATAACATTGGTGAACCTATCTGTAAAAACAATTTATTGCTCGGTCGATCGATTGGACATTTTTACATTTTAAGGCAATTTTTGAAGGTAAGTTTTCTGGGAGAGCAATTAGATAGAAAAAAGGTGAAAATTAGGATTTTGATATACTCTATCTCTGTTATCTCAAGATAAAGCTGCCAGCGGTTTAGCTCATTTTTGTACTAATACAGAGATCAAAATGGCATTACAATCGGATGGTTTTGAACAATGAGCATGATCGATCAAAACTTTAAGTAGCTTTGCACAAAACTACGGGTTTTTGTTTTACCCGCGGCGTAACTCTAATTTTGTGTTACACCTCTGAGAGTTTTATGCCAACCTTTTTTCAAGACATCCTTTTCATCAGTAGTAACAATATCTCAATTTAAACTTTTGTGTTCGGGCATTAAAGTCCTTTTTCCTGCTGACGGTCATATGTGTTTATAGTCGTTGGAATGACCAATGAATCGAAGTGGTTACAAAATCCAAAAATCCAAAAAATCCATTGTCAGCGGTGCCCTTATGAAGCACATATGCGGATTTAGATACCTCGAACGGGGGGAGGGGCGTAAGGTGGGTCCGGAGGCCTCCCCCAGAAACTTTTTGAAACTTATACCTAATATGCAGTTTGAGTCAATTCAACTTTCCTTTTTCTTTTCCTATGTTCCTTCCTTCTTTCTTAATTCTCTTTTTCCCCTCCTTTTCTCGGGCCAATGGGGTGGTGGACAATCCCCTACGCCCCCCCCCCTCCTAGATCCGTATATGATGAAACACAACTATGACACTGCCTTAAATAATGCACCCGAATCAGCCTGCAGTTTTGCAGTCAAGGTCTTACCCCTCGAAATATTAACCTAGCTCCGAAGTGTGTCACAAGAGCCAATCGCTAATCCGCTGGCGGGGGCGGAGGTAGCCGATCCGAGCGCGAACCCGGGCTAAAACTGTGCAACTAGGTCAACGATACTGCTCAAGGTCGGAGCTCGGCGCGTCTGCGGTGTGTCACGCGTTCGCGCCCCGCGGAGTCGGTGGATCGGGTGGGCACCCTTTGGGGCACGCCCCGAAGTGGGTCAACGATTCGGCTAACAGTCATGCGGCGGCGAGAGTTAAAGATTTGTTTCAAGGTACCCTGTCGGTATCTGACCCGTGGCTGGCACACCACTTATATAGGTAAATGGCTACCTCTGTAACCTGTATGTTACAGTGGCGTAGCTGGGAATTCTTTAAAGGGGGGGGGGGTCCTGGTCCATTCAAAAACGTGACGGTAAATTTACATTATTTTGTGTACGTCCCTGATAATATTTTGTGCCTGCCCTCCAAAAGTAAAAAAAAGTTCAATTAACGAGGCTAAGAGGGGGGGGGGTACAGGCTACAGGCCCTCTGAACCCTCCCCCTTTGACTACGCCATTGAAGATTTTTTAGAGGCCAAATTGACTTGTTGTCTATATATTACGGCGCAATTAGTGAAAAGTTAGACGCAAGATGTTTTCGTAACAGAAATAGTAAGTAGCTGTAACTTGGGAAAGACAAAAACACGAATGATGAAATCGTGAAGAATAGAAAAAGCTTTCACTTGTGGTGCTGAAAATTTTGAATAATCACCTGATATGAAAATTCAGATTTCTAGGGGGCAATTTTTAGGGGCCACGTTGGCGCAGAGCCTTCATTTTTTAGGCGCCGTGGCCGATTTTTTGCGGATTACGTGATTTTCAGATTATACCCAGAGTTACTTTGAAATCCACATTTGAAGTTTCATCTCGATTCCTAATGTTAATAACCTTTTTGCAGATTAGTCACAATTGCGCGATGTTCGCAATTCTGTAGAGGCGAGGAGCATAAAGAAGCTACTCTCTGAAACACATAGCTCACAACGCACTCTATTCAGATCTAAGAATAGATCCAGTCGCGCTCATGGGATGTTCGGATGGGATGGCAAGAGTAGGGGAGAGCACATTCCGTACACTTATCTTCCCCGCAGAAAATTAAGCGACTATTCCAATAAAATGCACACCTATTTCGATTTTCACCCACCAATTCGATGAGAGAACATGAGAGACATCTTTCAAAATTGGGCATTTTACGTTTTCGTCTAGTTTTTCTCTGTTTAAATATGGACTGTCATTAGAGTAATTTGTATTCATCGTTTCTCCCATCACTAACTACATTTCAATGTTGCCAAATTTCTTCTGGTATATTGCATTCTTACTGGGAGAATCTCAGGCACCTCTGACCGAAGATTTCACTGATTTTTCCTTTGGCCTTATGTAAAAATCAAATAAATTTGGAGAAAAATTTACCCAAGTACATTTTTGTAAAAAATTGAACTGTTTAAGTCAATTTTGCAACTTTGGAATGGAGTCATGTTACTTCATTAATTAACGTAATATGCTATTATACATGTTATACCATCTGCCGTATCCACGTAAACAGTATCAGATATCCCTGTAACAGCATCTCTTGCGGTTCTTCATAATAGTAACGGATAGTATAATGAAAGTCATGACCGAAAACCCCCAATATTCTGAGCCTCCTGCAGAACAAAAGGGCGCTCTGAGCAAAGGCCCGGTTAGCCTCATGGTTCCCTCTTGGATCTGGAATTGGGTGCTCAAGACTAATGGTCTTTTTCTTTTTCGCTACTAAAGGCGATTGCTTTACGATTTTCAAATCTTTCTTATCAAAATAAAAAAAAAAACCCATTGGGCGTCAGGGCCGGATTTAGGGGGTGGCCCATGGCGGCAAATTTAGAGGGCGGCAAATTTTGCAATTTTTTTTAAATGTAGGTATAAAGAAAAATCGGATTCAGAAAAAAAATACAAACGGGAAAAGGTGACAAAATCTCTCATTTCCTGAGAGTATACCTCTATTTTTGTCGTCTCTCTGTGATACAATAGGCAGCACCTTCAATTCGTCGAGTTAAGACTAAGAGAGAAATCGAACACGGAATTTGGCTTGGAATGGCGCGGCGCAGAGAACAATGATGACGAGAACTTGAGATGAAAAGGAGAAATCCTCGGCGCGGCGGTTGGCATGTAACACGTATTAGCGCCTACAAGACTGCATGAATACTTCACGCATTGCGTCAAAGACAGTGCGGTCGCTGCGGGCGGCGTGAAACGCATAGCGCCTACAAGACTGCATTAATACTTCACGCATTGCGTCAAAGACAGTGCGGTAGCTGCGGTCAGCGCGGCGCGGCGGCGGAAGTTAAAATTATTAAACCACATTTATGTTTGTTCTTTCATAATTTGTTCGTTCATTTCATATGAATGGAAGGCCTTGTCCACACAGAGATAGGTTTAAGGAACTTAACTTTCGCGCCAAGTTTCGTGAACTTTCGCTCATAGTGTTGACAGGGCTTTCGCAAAAAATGTGTCCAACACGAGTAAACGCGTCTTCTGCATCCCTCCCCCTCCGGCACGTTCACTTGATGGTTTTTATTGATGTTTCAAAACGAATGAGAAGGGGGCGGCAAAATACAGGCGGCTCATGGGCGGCAAGTAAGAAGATCCGGCCCTGTTGGGCGCAAATGCACAAAAAACAATTGTTTTTACTATTGAGTTTATTGACGTAATATTAAAATGTATATAAACAAAGCATTGTCAACTCGTACTAAATGAGACATGTATAAACCAGACGTGAAAGTGAAATGAACTGTCTGATTTTTGGCAGTGCAAGAAGATAAAGAACAAGTCGATGGCTTTAACCATCAAAAAACACGTATTGCTATCGCAAAATATTAGAATTCCAGCGGATACCTGGCTTTAGGAGGATTTGCAAATCATCATTTCGTTTTAAAATTTTGATGGAGTAACCATAAAAAGGCAGAGATGCTTGTTTGTTTTCCCTCTAAAAATAAAGTAGGTATGATGGAAATTTTGAAACGTTGCAATGGAGGTACACAGTTTTGAAGTTTAGCCATTTAAGTTCCTTACTCGTTAAAATGGTGTTTACGAGGAGCGTTAATTACGACTCGAGAATCTGCCAAATACATCGGAAATTCTTGACAAGTTGCCCGTATTGTCAAGATTAACTTCGCCTCGGAGAAAACCACTAAATTCCTTGTATTATGTGAAGTTGAAACTTCGATCTAAAATTTCCTGAGCGAATGTCCCGTCCTCTTATTCAATATCCGAAAAAAGGAAGGTGAATACATGGTGTTCTTTAATTGCAGACTTTACAGCCTCTTAATTTTTAAAACTGTATTGGGTTATTTCTCTAGAATTCGTTTTATTTTTACGTTTACACAAGTTGGTTTTCTGAAGGGGGTATCGTTGCTAAAGCATTCAAAATCCGAGAGGATTTAGCGTTTGACTCTACAGTCGCGAATTCACACGACAGTAGGACTGCATTTTGCAATAGGGAACTAAAATTACTGATTCATCCGCATGAGCATCTATCTGCATGAAAAAAACCAATGACATATTTTGTCGTTCTGAAAATAAGTCAGGAATAATAGTTCCTTCTTGCAAAATGCAATCCAATGAATATCTTTGATGTAGTTTTGATCCGACTCTGATCCCAACATAATTTCCATGATTACTTTTATTTTTCACACCGTTTAATGAAAAGTGAGAGAGAGAGAAAGAGAGAACCGGAAGAGGAAGGCGAATTCATATAAGCTAAAGTTTCGATCATCTTAGACTCGATGGTCTTATCTTCCCTTGTATTTTAATTGGAATAAAGTTAGATCCTCTATGCGCAAATCTGCATTGAAATTAGCATCAAATTGGTGCATTCGAGAGGTCAGCGTTATCGAAGTTAGTTCACCATTTGCGCACATGTCACTTGGATGCGGAATTTAGCAGAGTTCAGAATGGATGTCTACCTCATTCTGTGTGAAAAAAGAACGCATTCATTCTTTCTCTAAGAATATTGTGTGAAAGAAAAAATGTCATTTTGAATATGAAATTCACTGGTAGCGTTTAATCATTAAGGGTGTTTAACTGTTCTCAAAAATCAAAAGTCGTGTAGCATGCCAACTTCGGTTGACCTCTATTGCGCGACTTTGGGATTAGCGAATGCTAAAAGCCTAGCTTACACGTCAGCTGATTTAGCATTCATCGGATTTTGACGGATGCTACCCGTCAAAGTCCGTCTTTCTAAAAATGTTTCGTTCCATTTTTAGTTTGCACAGCGCATTTTGACACGGAGAGAGGAAAAACTTTGATTTTTTTAAATTAATATTCAAACCTAGCCTAGAGAGAGGTATCGCCACATTCACGCGAAAAAAAAAAAAAAAAAAATTGCAATGAGATTTATGTGAAGGGTATCAATTCAAAATTTCCTAGAATCGAGCCTACTCGCTTAGTAACCTCAAAATTCTGCAGAAACATAGAGTTAAGAAACGAACAGAACGGTCTGCCCTGATCATTATAGGGTGGAATCACTCGACTTAATAAAGATCTCATTGTCGCAAAAAAATCTGGAAAAGTTATCGAATCACCTCCCAGTGAATATTCCAAAGATCAGCATTCACTACCCACTTGAATTCAAAAGACTTTCTGGAATTATGTTTGACGGAGAACGGTCGAAACTTTCCTCCGAGACCGCGAGCTTTGATATCGAAAAAGTCACATCAAACAAGCCAAATGTACACTCAAGAACCGGCCTTTTCGAAATCGCGCACTGGTAACCGAACAAAAATAAATCGAAGAACCTCAGATTTGGATTTGGAGCCTACCTGAAAGTAAACTTCGTTAAGCTCTCGGGGTGGATGCAGCAGCTACACACACCACACTTGACCACTCTGTACCTCGAACTTCGAACAGTGGCCGAATATCGTCGTTTGAAAATAGTTTGCAATAAGAGTCGCCCCCG
>NW_017547145.1:1538182-1626478 GCF_001854935.1 Bemisia tabaci | reverse complement strand
TCCCCTAGTGTCGCTTCCCCCTTGCCGTCAAAGCTCATCCTCTCTCCCCGGATCTTCTCTCTCTCTTCTCTTCTCTCTGTTCTCCTCGCTCTTCCCGAACACATAAACTGTTTCTCTCTTTTCCTCCTCTCGTCGCACAGTTTTTTTTAAACAAACAGTATTTTACACACGGTTTTAAACTCACAGTTTTTTGTTTGTTTTTTGTTTAGCCTCCGATTAGGGAACAAAATTCCCTCACTGGAAAAAAACACATTGGATCTAGAGTTCAGACTCTTAAAAACACCGACAAGAAAAAATACTCTTGATTCAATCGGATTTTTGCTTAAATCAAGAACCAAGCCTCTTAATTTGAGCGGATTTCCTTTTGATTTAAGCAAAAATCTGATCGATCCAAGAGTATTTTTTCTTGTCAATGTTTTCAAGAGTCTGGACTCTAGATCCAATGTGTTTATTTTTCCAGTGTTGGAAAAGTCAAAACCGGGAAACGAGGATCCGCGGAATCGTTCATTGAAATATTATCGGTCATACACAGGGTTCGACGTTGCCACATTTCCGAGAACTACTGGAGAGTATGGACTGTTTTCCTATTCCGGAGAGTAAATTATGCTTGTGTAAAAAATTAGAGCCATAAATCAGACTCTTTCCAGAATTCGACCCTTCTACGGTGTTAGAAAATTTTTTCAGCTCTTGAGATAGAAAAAAAAAATTAGATTATCCTAATTGGGAGCTTGGAGGACAAGGCGCATATGTTCAGTTTTTGAAAAAATTGAGGCACTAATGATTTCAAGTAAAACTAGTCTTAATGCACATTCAAATTCTAGTTTTTAAGCATCGAAAAGTCAGTTTGAACTTTTTTTCCGCCATGAGGATCCATGCTTTGAAACTTCAAACACGTATTTCTCTACAGAGCAAACACTGTACTTATGCGCCTTGTTCTCCAAGTTCCTATTCTACATAATTTTTTTTTTTTTTTTTTTTTTTTTTTTTTTTTTTTTAGTTCCCGTAAGCAGACGTTATTCATTTTGCCTCTAGATTATCACTTTCTTTTATGCTGCGTATAATAAGAGGAAATACACGGTACATGCGGTATCGACGGTGGAAGCACCAGACCATACTTTATCAGTCATACTTTATTTTTTAAAGGGAAAAATACTCAACCTCGATTCTTGAAAACTGCCGTGTTTTTTCATCTCTGCGCTAAAAAAAACTCTGTGAAAATCTCAAGAAATGATATTTATAGGTTTGTTTTCCTTCAAAAATATATAATGGGAGCGGTGATTTTTTAACACCGCAAACGAGATACGTGGTCCGTTAGTTTCACCATCGATATATTCTATATTCTATATTCTAGAGTATTAGTAAAAACTTTGGTGGTGTAACCAATAAGTAACAATGGGGAAAACTGAGGATTCAAGACATCTACAAAGCCCCAGTTCAATGTTTTGTTTTTCACTTGATCTTGTCTACTGTCCGTCTATTCTGGGACTACACTTGCAACTTTGATGTCTCTGTTATCGCCCCTCCTCTTTTCTCCGTTCGTCCGATTTTAAAGAGATTCTCTTCGGACAATTAGTCGCATACACGAAATTTGAGAATATTTGCGATTAATTAGAAATTTTATTGACTTTAACACTTCCACTCTCATTTCAAGGCAATTTCAGTTGAGTAATCAGTTTCATTAATAGATAATGTTCTCAGTACCGCGGCATTGGATGCCCTCTTCCCCTTCAACTATATCCCTCTTAGGGGCTTTTAAAAAATTGCGTAATGCATTTTTTTCGATTTTCAGTGACACAGGCAGGTGAGGATACCATCGTAGCCATGGTGACGTCATCTCTCATGTATTTACGCAGAATATTCTCTCTAAAAAGGGAAAAATCTCATTAAGAGAACAGCTTCCCTATCAGAGTCACGCTGTCCGGCGCGACACTTTGCACAGCTTTTGAATGAATAATCTCTGCAGGTTTGCATAACAGTTTATTCATGGTTTCTCATTTTGATTGATAGCCGAGGCACTTAGGAGTTTGCATGAAAGCTAACAGAATTTGATACTCTTGTGCGTGTTGTGACATTATATCGGACAGACATGCACAAATTCCACAACAAGTTATGATGAATGGAAAACTGTCTCGACAGTTTTGCTATTTAAACGGAAATGACTCATTTTTTGCTTTTCCGTGAAGCCTCTTACAATCGAGGAATCTTATGAAAAACAGACCACTCTACCATGCACTCATATTTTTCATGTCATTTGGGACCACTCGTTTTTCAGGAGTTATATTGCCGACGCAGGAATATTATGTTCATTTCCAAAATAGATTCAACCATTCTCAGAATTGCATGAGATGGAATGACACAGATGAAAAGACTTGATGTCAACAGTATCATTGAAATTTACCGTTTTTGGAAGTACACACTCTGTGTACCGGGTTGTGGTTCTTTCGGGAGCAGATGCTAGAACACCGTTGAAAATGACTGCAACAGACTGTAATAAAAGGATAAACAGATTTTAGAAACCAGTTGACAAAAAAGTTTTCATTCTTCTGTCTAAATTGCGGAATACAAAGAGCTAAACATTATAAACAGATTTTAACATTATATTCCAGAAACCAATCTTTCTAGCATATTTTAAGGATTTCCGTTTAGTCCGTTTAGTTTGATGGATAAACCTAAGTGGGCGATTCCCATTCCACAGCAAAGAGGGAACATTATTTTACATTATTATAAAATTATAATGCGACAGTTGTAAGTTTTGGCTAACTTAGGGTGTAGTCGAGCGCTTGGAACTTCTTGCCCGATATTTTCATCGTTCTCAAGTTGTTTTTGGCTGTTCTTTTGTCTATTTTGTTGACATAAACATGAGTGTAAACATAGCTTTTTCGATATAAACAGCTTCAGACGAAGCCGTCGAAAAGAAAGTAGACATATAGGAATCAGCCATACAGGGCATACAGGACAATTATGGCATACAGGAATCTAAGGATACTTATGTATCCTTATAGATATGCCCATTGGAACATTGTCGGTGCGTTGTTAAAGACGTAATCGGACGCACTGATAGAGAAACAGCGGGTGATATATCAACGAGAAAATGATATTGCATCCGTAATGAAATAAAAAATATAAATTGAAATAATGTAATCGATGCACCAATTATTCAGAGGGTTCTAATAATAGCCTCCTCGATGGCTGTCCATAGCTCCACATCAGCGGACGCAAAATTTACAACCTATTTCCAAAAGATATCCATGTAATCGCCTCTGATGATCCCTGATAGACTTGATAGTCATTGCAACTAAATGTCTCAAAACTAAAATAACTATAAGTAACTGAATGCGTGTACAATGTCACAACCATGGATCCGATCATTGAAAAAATAATTATTAAAAAAGGCTAATACATTTCTGCCACAATTTATTGAAAGTTTTTCGGGTGGCAAATTTTAAGGCGGGTAATTTTTAAAAACTTTAGTACTCACCACCTATGGACGGATGCTGCTACCGTGGTCACACAACGGATCGCACTGCAATGGGAAGCCAGCGGCTCAATCAAAGGCTGTTGCCCACCATAAATAACCTGTCAATCGCTGGGCCCGATTAGATCGCACCAGGTGCCAACGAACGCCGCTCAGGGCTGCACACCTTATATAATACTCCAGGAATCAGCGAAAATCCAGTCGAATTGCCAAAACGCGGCTAATATTATCGCAATAACATTGACAGGTCGCGCGACAGAGGTGCGAACCCGCGACGGGCTCAAATATAGAAATCGAAATGCAAAAATAAGCCCGGCTGATTGAGACGGGACCGCACGGGGTTGCCAATTCTCTTGGGATAATACTCGATTCCCGTACAGAGGGAAAGCATTTTCCTCAAAAGGCAACGGCTTGTTTGTGCTCTGTCATCGCTGACTTAAGGGTGCTCTTTGAATATTTTGAGTTTGAAGTGATGAGTTCCCTTGATCTTATGGGGGGTCTCAGTTAGAGTATTTTTTTATAGGGAGATTATGACCACTTCGTCTCGTGAAGATCCCTAGGACTCCAAAAAAATTGTAGAAATCAAGGTGAAAATAGGTGGAATCGGGTGAGAAGGGGCTGTTGCCAACCTTTGACGTTTATCACGTCTGCATCTGTTACCACCTGTGTTATATTATAGAGGTCAAAGTTGATTTTTTTTTTCGAGCACAGGGTGGGCCGGACCCACCATACCAGGCTTTTTTCCCGATTATTTTAGGTGGACGAAGTTGAGGATCGGGGGAGTAAATTGAGAATCGATCCTCACTTCAAAAGTTGGAGTCAAAATGTTTAAATTATTTTATTGGAGTCAGAGAGCACGAAAAATTTTAACTCGAATCGAGACCAAGAAAGCCAAAATCGGCCCATCTACGACCGAGCTACTGACCCCTAAATTTGAGAGGGGGACAAAGCCCCCCCTTCAAAAAACCCCTAACCAAATTGACGTAGAGGCTCGGAAAAAGATGTGTCCGAGGGCTCCGTCACCCCCAGAGGCTTTTCTGATGGGGGTAACGGGGGAACCCTGAACTCGTAAATTTAACCAAGGGTCCCGCCGCACTCCATCATGTTTTACATTTAGGTCCTTTTTCCGATGGCCTGTTTGAAAAATCCGAGTTCTGTTAATATCTGCCATTTTTTTAGAGGCATAATACTATGCTCCTGGCTGATTGTGGCTCAAGATATAAGAGTAAAATACAAAATACAAAGGCAGGACGTTTCCGTACCTAACGGCGCCATTATCAACTGCTAAAATAGAATTAAAAATAAAAAAGAAATTAAAATAAAACCAGCAAACGGTTGATTTCAATGCCAATTTCACCATGTAACACCGTTTGCTGGTTTTTATTTTAATTTCCCTTTTATTTTTAATTCTATTTAGCAGTTGATAATGGTTCCGTAAGGTACCGTACCTGCCTTAGTATTTTGTATGTTAGCCTTGCTTCCACATTTTCCTGTGTTTTCGATTGTCGTTTCCGTTTTGGGCTGCTTTTACATTATTTTTGTTTGCTACCGATATAAGAGTAGTTGTACCAGTCAGAGATACCGTTGAGTCTGCCGAAAGTGTGGTTGGATTAACCATTCTAGTCTACTGCAACGACTCTTACATCTCCCGCCAAAATCAGCCGGGAGTATAGTTGGGATGGTGATACTTTTTCCCAGTGCGTGTTAGAATCGGAGACCTACGAAAGCTCTTCACTTGGGCCCGCGGCGCAAACTTTTCGGTCCGGGGGAAGCGCGCGCAAGGTTCAGCGACGGGATGTACCCTGTCTGCGGTATTTTTAGCGGGGATCCGTGTCTTTTGGCTCGAACTTGGAGCGCGGCTCCAGAGAGAATTCCGTCGAAAGTGCGATTCCCACCGGCGAAAGCCCCAAGCTCGTCTGGAGCGGCTATTCTCGGACCATTGTCAAGGGCACTCACACCCGGGTCCAGGCAGCTTTCGCTCTCTGCTCGCCAATGCACGTAGGTGAAGACACCCTGACACTCGCAGAGGTGTTCGAGCTGGAATAGAACAACGTAGAGAACCTCAATACGGAAAGCAGGGTCGGTAAGCTCCAGTGCTCCCATTCCATTTCCGTCAAAAGGTCCGGAATTCGGAACTTTTTTGTTCCAATTTCTCCCACTCCATGGCCGGCAAAAGTTCCGGGACGCCATAGATTTTTTCAAAAATTCTGAGAAAGTTCCGGAAAATTTAAAAGATCCGGAATTAGAAAAGTGCCGGAATTCGGAACTAGTTTCGGGAAATGGGAGCACTGGTAATCTCTATTAAAGCAGAAGAGACGGTTACGCAGGTGGACAAGGTGATTACGTACAGGATCAGTTGTGAATTTCTGCTGCTAGAGTGAAATGAGTGCGTATAGTGAGTTGCGCTGGTCACAGAATCGCATTTTGATGCTTGATTCTTGTAGATCGGCTCAAAATAATAAGATCTGTCCGAACAGCAACTCTCTGCGTTCAATATTAACAGAGAATACCACGCTTGGAAAAATTCGATTGATGCCGTCACGCACCGCGGTATAGTGATACCATTGGTTTCTTCCACCTTGCTTTCATCGGTCAGGGACTCAGGGAGACCCCTATTCGCACCGGTTACTCAACGTGAAACTCAGATGAGAGCAAAATGGAGGAAACCGAGGGTGTCACTACCGCGAATGGATAAACCGAATTTTCCAAAGCGCGATATCCCGGCTAATATATTGATCGTAGAAAGTTGTTTTTTGGGCAGATCTTATTATTTTTAGCTCTAGAAGAATCAAGCATAATAATAGGATTCTGTGACCAGCGCAACTCACCCATCGTCCCGGGATATCTTCTCTCTACTGATCCCAAATATTCAAAGTGATAGAAATCTGGTGACCAAAAAAAAAAGGTGTAGCTGTGCTTGATTTTAATTAAATTTTATTGTAAGTAAAATTAAATTGAAGTTATGACGAAATTAAAAAAATAAATAAATTAAAGTTATCTTGAAAGTAGATAAGTGATAAGAAGATCATCATTATAAAAGAGGTTTTCAAGCAAGAAATGAATTTCAAATTTCTTTTGGCATATCGAAGATGTGGTAAGCGGAATTGGCATTTTGATGGTAACGATTCATGAGCTGATAGAAATTAGAGATCTGCTGTAGTAGACCTGACGTGCTTTGCGACTCATTCATTGATCCGTCACTTAAACCTATGGAAAAGGATCAATAAATAGAGAGTTCGCAACGAACACCTCAATAACCGATTCTTTACCGTAGCATCTAGGAAGAATGTCGATAGATGAATGTTCATCACTGACGCGACGCGACGCGACGTGCTGCTGCTCAACAGTATCCGGATCCGATTTGACGATATATACATCGAAAACTCGCATACCTGCCTCCGATGGCTCACAATCGGCGTCCACCGCAACTCGAGATCTCGGGCGGGTTCGCGATTACGATACGGTCCAATCAGCAGCGGCATTGTGAATCGCTTTACCTGTTACTCATTGCTGCTCCCCTAATACTCGCGGCAATGTGCCGAAACAGTTATAACCGTTATCGATTAACTGTTATGATGCCGCAAGCACACGCTGAATTTAGCAGCTGAATGTGGAAGTCAACAGTCATCGCACAACGGCTGAAATTTCGCAAATTCGAGTTATTTTCATCCAGATATGTATCAAATCTACTCGAATTGCTCAGACAAATCCAACATTAGTCCGATGGTTGCTGAGAATCGTTGCTGAATTTTGCGCGTCACGCGCAAAATTTAAAATTTTTAAAAATTTTTAAAAATTAACGCACAGTTTCTCTAAAGAGTTTCCGGGGATTTTTCTGAATGATCTCAAATAAAGTCATCGAAAATTTCGACGCATTATTTTCGTTCATACTTTTTTCTTTTTATCAAAATTAAATTTATTTTGCGTGGTTCAAGTTTCTACATCGTTGCAATAACGATACATATTTTCCCTTTAGTCAATCGTAAAAACCGGGTAAAGAATCAAAAGGTCTCAATGATTTCAAACAAAATCAAAGAAAATGTCGACTCTATATTTCCGTTCATTCTATTCCTTTTATTATTTTCATCAACAAACAAAAAAAAAACAAAAAAAACAAAAAAAAAACAACAAAAAAATTAAACATGGTCCGAATTTCTGAATCTTTGGAATTAAGATGAGAAACGGACTAGCTCCTCGAAGCAGCCGGGGAAAATTGTATTTACACCGGAAAACATACGTGATTGCAAAATCTCTACAATTCTGTGATCCTAAGATTGCAAGCTCGCGGTGTGTATTTTCCGAAAATTGTGTACACCGGGGTAGATTCAAGCAACACCAAGAAAATACGACTTGAGCGCGCACCGTGGTATACACGCAGTGCATGAAGTATCCTGCAGACTTGTAAGGCGCTATACTACGCGTCGCGCGCACCGTGCTGTACGCGTAATGCATGAAGCGCTACACGCATAGGCGCTACTATGCGTGTCGCGCCGTGCGCGCCAGCCCCGTGCGAGCCGGCACTGTGTGCTGTGTTTGATGTGATTAATCAAACTTGCGGCGTTAGCGGTTTTCAACTTACGACTTTGGATTTGTCAAATTTGTTGGAATTATCGTCACGTCAAATTATAAAACATTCAATAAAACCCAACTAATTTTCTTCTCTTCATTTAGATATCTGTACAGATGATTTTAAATAAAAGCATGTAAGTGAAGCGATTTTTACGTGTAAGCTCCCTCGTTGCTCAGCAATGCAATGGCGTGATCATTCGGACTGCATTTTGCTATTCGGAACTAAAATTTCTGGCTCATCTGTAAAAACTCTTGGGCGAATGAGGAAACTAACGGTACATACGTTGTTCCTGCACGAAGTCAGAAATTGTGGCCCCTATAATTGCAAAACGGAGTTCAATTGATCGACGAACCTCGAGTTGGACAAGATAAAATTTTTGAGCAATTTTCGAGAAGGTAATTTTTCACATCCACTATTGTTACAGATAAGTCCTCATATGTGCTTTAATAATTTTAACTTCTGCCGCCGCGCCGCGCTGACCGCAATGGGTTTGGCGCAATTCGTTAAGTATTTCTACAGTCTTGTAAGCGCTTTGCGTTTCACGCCGACCGCTGCTGACCGCACTGTGTTCGACGCAATGCGAGAAGTATTCATGCAGTCCTGTAGGCGCTATGCGTTTCACGCTGACCGCACTGTGTTTGACGCAATGCGTGAAGTATTCATGCAGTCTTGTAGGCGCTGATATGTGTTACATGCCGACCACCGCGCTGAGGGTTTTCTCCTTTTCATCTCAAGTCCTCGTCATCATTGCTCTCTGCGTCGCGCCGTTCCAGGCCAAATTCTGTGTTCGGTTTCTCTCTTAACTCCATTAATTAAAGGTGCTGTCTCTTGTATCACCGAAAGACGACAAAATTAGAAATTACTATACCCTCAGGAAATGAGAGATTTTGTCACCTTATTTTCTCGTCTGTAATTTTATTTATACCTATATTTAAAGAAATGACAACATTTGCCGCCCCCTAAATTTGCCGTCATGGGCCGCGGCCCATGTGGCCATCCCCTAGATCCGGCCCTGAAACCGGCAGCACTGTCGTGATGATCATTCAAGATCTTTTTGTGCCTCTGGAGATGAAAATGAGAATGTCACATTACGCATAGGTTCAACCAAACCCCATTTACGTTGAAAAACAAAATGTAATTCCATTTGCGACGTTGCAGATGCATTGATCTTCCTCGCTTTGTTAAGGAGAGGTACATAATTTTTTCGAATAAATTAGAATTTTGTTTCATCTTAAACAGAATATCTTGTACAAATTTCACAAGGTTTTTAGGTTTTTCTTTTTTGAAAGAAATAAAGAGACAAAGTAACATCGGAGACTTTGAAACTAACCCAGTCGAGATACATGTTTTTCTAGAACTTTCACTAGCATCATTCTCTCGCCTCAAAGAGTGCTGATTTTTCCCGATACTGCCCAAGAACGTTTGAGATAATGAACTCAAATTTGAAATTAACAGGTTGACTCCTGAATGCTGTGAACTAAAACAACAAATCAAACTGGTGTCACAACGATAATTACGTGGCCATATTTTAGCACCTCACCAGATGTGACGTCAGCACGGCACCTAGTCCAAGTCGCCTCTCTCTGCCTCATATGGGCCGGTGGCCAAATTGTTGACATAGCACTCGCTAGACGTAGCTCCTCTTATGTTGTTGTGGTACAATGTTCTCTTCAGAAATTTATAGGATTCCCGTGCCATTTTAGTGCGCAGAATAATGCCCAATCTTCCTCAGGGGTTTCCCACACAACTTTTTCCTAAACTTTGGGGCAGTTATCCTCAAAAAATGTCATGACATATCATCACCTGTTGCCCGTATTGATAAGCATATACATTAGAATAAATTCAAATAACTGTATAGCTACAGCTCGAATCATAGGGCGCATCGAACAGAGGCACGACGTGCTTTCGATGTATCGCTTGATCAGTCATTTAAACATATCAACGGTGTAAGTCGGCAATCACATAACTCGATTCTCTGTGCGATGAAAATTCTGAAAAAACTTCAAGGAATGATGTCAATTTGTTCTCCTTTAATAAAATAACATAGAGGCAGAGATTTTCAAACACCGCAAACGTGTCATGTGATTGCCGACTTACACCGTCGATATAGAAAAGGATATCGACAAACGGGGTGGGATGCACGGCGTGTTCGCAACGAACACCTTTATAATCGATTCATTACCGCAGCTTCAAATGGGGAAAGATCGATCATCGATCATTCACGCCTCGTCAAATATTTAATTTGCGCCCTGCATTTGGAACCGTTTATTCATCATCGATACCTAAAGATCTCAAACTTACCACAGAGTAGTTTGATTTCAGCTATTTTGAGGAAATGTATCTTACATTTTAAAGCATTACTTAATCGATCGAAAATGGAATTTCTACTCCCAGATCTAACTCAAACGGGTAACGTTTACCAAAAGGAGAAATCAAACTTACAACTTCATCAAAAAAATTTCAAGAAATATGTAATGTCAAAATTTTTAAAGCGAGTCTAAACATATGAAAAAATAACCCAATCAGCAATAATCGCTATATTAGGAAATATCCACGGAGATAAATAGCTATTTTTCAAATGTGCACTTTGCGTTGTGTCATTGCAAGTGATAAAATCTGAAGTTGTTACTTCACTTTGAGCCGAAAATAAACTTTCGCATGCATCGGCGCACATCCTCAAGCATTATACAAATAAAATAAAAGTGAGGATAAAATTTCTCGATTTACTGAAGGTCATGAGTTGCTATTTTGCGATAATTGATGATCGGAAGGCGAAGAAAATCCGATGAATTTTGAGTTATAATTACTCTGTAAACTTGTGCTACACAGTATCTGGTTGCGCGTGAATGATTTGCAACGCATTGCCAATAACTTAATTTGCCGCATTTATGAAGAAACACAGCTCTGCGCGCTACTTGCCCGAAGAATATTTTTTAATATTAAGCATTTTCGGTTGCATTTGGCGGCATCGTGAGGATTCTGCAAGAATAGTGTAAATATTTACCTGCTTCCGTGTGAGAGAGCTCTGAAATAATTGGCACAAATCGCCAGATTCGCTTTAATTCGTGGGCGTTGCGGAAGGTGGGCGTTGCCAGGCTACTTTCTCGGCGTCAGATTGGCTGATCCAGACGACGATAATAAATTATCAACAATTCTGGGATGTGCAGACCTGAAACTTTCTATTATCAGCCATTTACTATAACAATGATACGAATACAGGTTTTCTGAGTTTAAAATCAGCAATCATTGCGTGTTTAAGATGTCCAACGATAAGCCTATTATATATGAACTTATCAAGATTTGAGACTGATGATTTGACATTTTGAACGGTTTTGCCAACCATTTGTGTAGACTGTGATTGATTAGCTACGCCATTCTTGCGATTTTCTATGTATATTAATGTATGATCGTTCCTGTGCAAATCAATTGATGAAATCAAGCCTGAATTCAATGTCCGGTTTATGCTGGTTATATATTATACATTTGTCATCAATATATCATAAAATAAATAACAGCTCATCAACCACAAGATATTTTGATCGCGAGAAACATTTGAACCGATGCGCGCACCCCAGCGTAACCCGTGGATACTACGAGGCATAGTGATATAACTTTTCATTGGTCAACGAAGAAACCAGTGCGGTGGCGGAGCGTGATAGATCGATTATCGAAACATCCCCACTTGAGGCTGTGGTAAAGAATCGATTACTTAGGTATTCCTGCTTATAGATCCTATTTCATAGGTTTAAACGGCAGATCTGTCAATATATCGCAAAGCACTGCATTGCAACTAATCAACACCACATTCGAACTATAAAAACATGTCTGAAGAGTTGTCTGAAACGTTTACACACAAGTCCGTTCCTTGGGCATATTGGTGCGAGAAAGATTCAAACTAACCAACCCGTATTGAAGAAAAACGATACATACATTCGAGTCGCTTTACAGCGCGCCCGGGCGCTCTGCGACACCCAATCGCCATCATTGCAGTGGCGTGGCGTGAATTGCGATGTATCGATTGTTCTGCCATTTAAACCTACGATAAAGAATCGATTATTAAGGCGTTCGCTGCGAACACCCTGTTTATCGATCCTTTTCCATACGTTTAAATGGCATAACAATCGATATATCGCAAAGCACACCACGCCACTGCATCCTTGCCTATCGATCCAGAGGTCATCTGGTAAATGGCATCTTGTAATTTCATCTTGAATGTCACCTATCCACGATTTTGCGAAACGTCTTCTACCGTCCCCGTCCTGGGAGAAAAACGATGTCTTGCGTAAAAAAAGAAGAAAAAATAGAAATAAAAATTGGCTAAACAGCGCTACTAAAATGTGTTTTAAACGGGAAAACATGTCACGTTGCGAAAAACTTAGTAAATTTTAGATCGTGCTACAACTTAATATTGGCAACATTGGTAGTGCTCCGTGCATTTCAGCAACGTCTTTCGTCCCGGTAAATTCCTGCACATATGCACCTCACAGCGGATACCCGGGGAGTTTTGGAAATGACTCCAGGGGCTGAAAATAGCCTTCTATAAATGGCAAGACACGTTTCGGTGTTTTGCGTCGGCAGACGAAAGTGATGACGTCAGCTCTCTAGATCGAGAACATTCCACCACAATTTCGTCACTGTTTCATGAAGAACTATGTACGTCTTAGACTCTTCCTATACGTTTATAATTTTGGTGGTTTAAAAATTGTAGGATATCGCGAATGTGGAAGTTCAGAGAAGTTCTGTCTACTTCAACAAAGAAGTATCAAAGTCTGACAACTAAAAATTAAAATATTGAGCCAAAAAAAGTAACCTCTGGTGATGATCTGTCTTTTGCTTACATAGTAAGCAACTAACTCAGCTCTGTGACAACTCTGAGCTAAGTTGTAGCTGAAATAATCGTTATCTCGATTTTTTCCAAAATGATTTTTAATTGTATTGTCAGTGACTATTCCCGAAAAAAAATTGTATACAAAAATCCACATGTCCTATCTGTAATTCATGAGCGGAGTAGAAGTGCCATTATCGATAATCCAATTGATGTAACGTCTGATAACAGAGGTGTATATTATGGGGGATTTAGAGTGGGGGGGGGGTTGGGTTTGGAGTTGGACCTCGTTCCCGGTACCAGAAAAGATCTCCCGAAAAAGGGTTATTTCCCGCGTTTTCTTTTTAATTTTATTCTTTGAGGATTATTTTTTATCTTTTTCATCCAAATTCTAGGACATAACAAAAAAAACCGTCTCCTAAACTTTGAAGTTTTGCAATCATGCTAATACTAGAACTTATAAAATCTGGCCGTCCTCTCGACTAAAGTGTCGGTTTAATTGTCAGGCTTTGAGGGATCATTCTCTTGCCTTTGAGCTGTATTTTATGAAGAACTTACTAATCTGGATCTTATGAGGAACTTCCTAATCTAGATCTTGTCCCCTAGGGTATTGCCTTCCTCAAAAAAATTATCTTAATCTTGTTTATAAAGCTCGAAATCGATCGGGACGATTTAATAAGAATTGGAGCATTTCTTTCAATTTGTCAACATCGCGATGAGCGCACGAGCATGAGCTATCGAGCTCATGACACGAGTAATCATAGCCGGGGCAGATTAGATACTCTGGCTCGGGCCCAAACCCGATCAAAATTAAGGTTCAAGACTCAATATCGTAATGAATAAAATTTGTGAGTGACTGCATGCGCATCTGCTTCCCTGCCGCCGCGCCGCGCGCTGTATTTACATTTTCGGGCTTTTGTCCTCTTATATCTCAAACTACTTTTTAATTAATCCCTATCACCATATTTTAGATTTGAATAAACATTTCATGCATGATTTTTTCAACGATTGGCCTATTCGTGTTAAAAAAAAAATTCAGCGTACATGTCTACGTAGGAAAGATATTGAAAAGCATCGTCAATCTTAGTGTGATTCATAGAAAAATCATTCCATGAAAGTGCTAAATTTGTTTGACACGTTTGCGAGTTTTTTTAGAGGACGAGGAGGAGGGATCGTTTGAATTCCCTCAGCTTGTTGCCGAAAGTGAAATGTTGTTCTTGATGGCCGAATTTATCTATGTGACATTCGTTAACGTTAGTTCCTTTCGCAAGACAGCAGTTTAAATTGACCGATTCTGATCTAAATAAACGCCAATTTCTCATTTATGAATTTATTTTTGATTATATCCTCGACCCGTCTCTGGTAAGTGATCCCCACGAGAAGTTAGTCTCGTGAATAAGTCATTCCTCAAAATAAAAAAAATATGACCGTTTTCAATGTACTAAGTCGTTTCCGAAAAATTCGAATCGGCAGATTTTCTTCAAAACATCCCATGAAACGACTGGTATCGGTATTCAATATTTATCATACATTATTGAGCTTTAAGGGAAAAGACTTTGAAAATGAGCCACATATTTAAAAAAAAAAAATTCCAAAGTACGTATAGAGGAGAGGAAGCAATTAATGGGGAAAACTATTTTATCATTAAGGAGCATTTTATAATTATGAATCCGACTGAACCACAAATATCAGAGAAAATTCTGTTCGTTACGCTTATTTGGTTCCATTTTCATTAATTCAATGTCCTCGCAAAAGACTTCCTTACAAAATCCTAACGTCTAATTAAAGGAAAAGTATGTAACCGTCACATTTTCAAGAAAATTCTAAAAATATCTCCATTCTCACGAGAGGGACAATTAAATATGAGATAAATAAAAAAAGAGGTTCAAACTTAGTTAGTTATTCTGAAAAGGATCAGAAGGATAAAACCCGTGGCTTTTTATTCCTACAACGATTGTTATGATTACTATCCAATAATAATGTACAAAAGAAGTTGGTGACCCCGGTGCGTGCAGCATAGTTGGATTCGAACAGAAACTATTCGCACGTGTAGGATATTTGGTTGCCTATGTTTTCAGTTTGAAGGAGCTTTAATGCTACCAGGCTTTTCTACCGAGCTGCTTGTGGGGCAGATTCCTCCTATCAAGATCATCGATTTTTATTTGCTCGTTTTCTCTTTTTCTTATCATATTCCATCAATTTCTAAGAGTAAGCAATCAATTGTCTCTTTGATTGCTTTCCTTAACTCCTTTCCCTCCTTACTCTTTTAAAGATGTATACTATGTCACTGAGAACTATAACATGACTTCTTGAACAACTTACCAATGACTTACCAAAGACCTCCTCAACCAATGACTACATGTTGTGTTAAACCATTACGCCATCGATAGCAGCCCAGATGAGCGAAACGCTGCCTTAATGGATTATTTTCTTTTTCGGATGGAGCCTGGAGGACCAGGCGCATAAGTAAAGTTTTTTTTTTTAAAAAAAAAAAAAAATTGAGATATTGATGATTTCAAGTAAAACTAGTCTTAATGCATATTCTGTGAAAAATCCTTTCCCAAATTTCAATTTTTAAGCATCCAAAAGTTAGTTTACACTTTCTTTCCGCCGTAAGGATCCATTTAATTTCGAAACTTGAAACACGTAATTCTCGAGGTAGCAAAAACTGCACTTACGCGCCTTGTCCTCCAGCTCTTCAAATAGGGTGATGACGAATGTCTATGCAAAAAAAAAGGATCGGTGTCAATAAAATGCTGCGAAAATTCCAAATTGACCTTCTAGACCAGGATATGGACGTAACCTTACGTCGAAATAAAAATTGCATGCCGTAAACAAAAAGTTAAAAACAGCAAGGGAGCACGCCTCCTCTCCATTCCAATTAGGACGTCCCTGAAAAAACGGAAGCTAAACGTCGAAATTTGGCCGACTGATCTGCCAGGAGGAGCACGAAAAAATTGGCAACTCAAATTTAAGGTCTAGTTTGCGAAAACAAAAGATAAGAACATTGTTCGACGCCGTGCTCACAAACTTGTAGTTAGAAATGTGAAATCGAGCTGAAATTGAAGGTCTTTGTCTCTGATGAAGTGACAAGAGCTTCAATTGCTCGGAACAAATGATGCAAGGTTGTCATCTGTCTTCTATGAAAATAAACGTCACCCACGGTAGTTTTTTATTCGGGATAAAAAGTGAGGGTCTCACTCTCGTAAACATCCCCAAGGCACCTTTTGGAAAGAAAAAGTTGCTTTTATTTAATGCGTTGTGGAACTAGAAAACGTACACATCTCATAATTTCGATGTTTCACGATTTCCGTTTTTTTCTCTTTCGATTAAAAAACACTAGCAAAACTTCTGTTAATGAAATAAATGCGAGAGAAAATCAGCCAACGTGAAATATAGTTAGGTTGATCCCGATTAAATCCATTTAAGTCATCATACTGTGATAGCTTTTAGACCATACCTGCCATCTTGGATTTTTGAATTTGACTAAAAATTCGAGATTCCATTGAAAAAATACCCCTCGATACATATAAACCGAGATGGCATTTACCAGCCAAATTTACAAAAAGATAAAACATTTCAAGGAGAACTTCCAGAAAAACAATTCGATGAGTTTACAGGGAAGAATAATACTTAAAAAGTAATACCGGAACATTGGAACAAAATATGTTTCTGCTGTAATTTAATATGTCCGAATTTTACGATTCTGATCGGCTACAAAGCTCGGGAACCGATCGTAACGGAGTCAGAGTTGGGTTAAGTTAGGTTACGCAACTAAACTAACTCAGCGGCGAAGCGAGAAGTATCACCCGAATTGAAGGCGCCCCAATCCTGATTTTGTACACTGTGTTTACAACTTCAGTAGAACTTTTTAGGCTCTATTTCAGTGCTTTATAGGCAGCCATGCATGCTCTGTCATAGTATTGTTTCTTTTCGAGAAACACTACTATGACATTTCACCGTGTCAACGCATTCCGCGATCTTTTCTATGTTTGTCTCATTATATTCATCAGCAATAAAAGAATTTCGCTCCTGTAGTGCATCAATTAAATTTTCAGTTTCACATTAAACGAAAATTGTCTCTGAAGAAGTGAATGACGTCATCCACCGGAATCCGATGAAATATTCGATACGAATAAGCAACAACATGAACAATTTTGGCGTTTTGAGCTGTATTAGTCCATGAATCTCGTAAATCCATACTATTGGGTAGTTTTGGCGATTTTGGTAGCCCATTTTTTGTAATGTGTGTTCTCGACATAAATAGCAAGTAAAATGTAGAAGCATCGGGTGATCGAAATGGACATTGCTTACAAAATTAACGTCAAACGCCGTCTCAAAATCTTCTTTTAAGATCATTCAGTTTATTTGTCTCTTTTTTTAAAAAACCAACTGGTGCAGTCAATCGGTGTAACATTGGGCCAGCTAATACAACATTGAGTCACTTGGGGATATCACTTCAAATGCCTGTTTCTTCTTCTCCCTTGGAAGTTTTGCCAACTTCTTCTTGTTGTTGGAAGCCCTGTATCCTCTTGTTACTTTTTTGATCAACAGTTGGTAGTGCTACATGATTTCCCAAAGTGGTCCAATGTTGTACTAGCTGGTCCAATGATACACCAATTGACGTATCATCTTGCCAAAAAAAATTGTGTTCCTCATAGAACTTAATTGTCACCTAAACGCGTGCGCGTGGTTGTGTTTAAAAGTTCTCGAAGAGCGTACACAATTCAGAGTTAGGAAATATTCTGTGGACATTCAACCGATTCATCGCACACTTTTGCTGATAAGTTTTGGCTTAATGTTGATAGTGAAAGTTCGAGTTCATTCTTCCTGGGATGCTATTATGTTGAGCGTAAATAATGGTGACGGCTAGGCAAGCGATCTTAAGGTTAAACTATGAAGCCTGAAGGAAAAGCAAGTCACTGAGGCAGAGATGGAAATTCCTTGGTTGCCGGTTGACCGGAAACACCGGTCATCTCCACCGGAAAAGCGGGCGGGAAAACGGGCACCCGGCAACGAGGCGAGGAACTGCACCTTGACGCGGCAGCAACTGACCCAAAAAAATAAATCATCGTTTTTATGAATCTGGTCCGTTTTGAAAAACAAAATATAGAGTTTTGCCAAACGGCCGCGTCTATTTCTATCCGAACACTGAAAACGCGGACCTTGGTGCTGCGTCGTCTGCTCCCCCTGCCCGCCGCCAGAGGTCGCTGTCGAGGGGGTGAGAGGGAAGGAAGGAGGAAAACGTTGAGAATATTAATTGTCTGTTTTTACTCACACCTATAATAAGTATCAACCCCACACTTTCCGCGCACCTTGTCACAGTGGCTGCGAAGTCTTAATTCAGGGGCACCATATCCGTGGTATCTCCAAGGCCCCTCAACAGGTGTTTCCTGTGTTGCATTTTTCGAGACAAAAATATACTTTTATTATTTTTATCTGTCTATGAGAACTCACAAAGATACCTACACTGGAAAAAAAGACACATTGGATCTAGAGTGCAGACTCTTAAAAACATTGACAACAAAAAATACTCTTGATTCAATCGGATTTTTGCTTGAATAA
Organism: Bemisia tabaci; assembly: GCF_001854935.1. Classification (NCBI taxonomy): domain Eukaryota; kingdom Metazoa; phylum Arthropoda; class Insecta; order Hemiptera; family Aleyrodidae; genus Bemisia; species Bemisia tabaci. The sequence goes on along the minus strand of NW_017547145.1, from coordinate 1,608,043 downwards.
AAACGAAATCCGCCTGGTTCTTGATTTATGCTAGATTCTGATTGAATCAAGAGTACTTTTTCTTGTCGATGTTTTTAAGAGTCTGGACTCTAGATCCAATGTGTTTTTTTTCCAGTGTATTAATCGTTCCATGTTGATCAAAAGCACGACTTTGGCATGCGTGCGAAACCATGTTGATCGATCTACAGATTAGGTATACGTATGAAATGGCATAAGGTAAACGTCTAAGGGCACACCGAGGGTGAAACTGCATGAATGCGTACCTCGGTTGCGGTGTTGCGAAATCTCGGTAGATATTTTCTCGGTGAAAATGAAAGGGACAATAAGCTAAATCTGAAATTTCCGCCAAGCCGTGGCAGGAAATTGAACTAAAAGAGGCAGGCTAAATAATTAATTGAGCATAAACTATTTTGTAAAATTACATTCGTTTCTCGGAAAATCTATATTTTATTAGACGAAGTTCGGCAACATCACATTGGCCATAAGATGGGGTTTTTCGCAGCATGGCTAGTGTACTAAAATAGAGCCTAAAAAGTTTTACTGGTCGGAGTTGCAGACATACTGTGTGAAATCAGGATTGGTGCGCCTTCAATTCGAGTGATACTTCTTGCTTCGCCGCCGAGTTCGTTTAGTTGCGTGACCTAACTTAACCCAAACTGACTCTGTTACTATCGGTTCCCAAACTTTGTGGCAGATGAGAATCGTAAAACTCGTGCATACTAAAGACAAAATTTGTTTCAACGTTCCGGTATTACTTTCTACGTATTATTTCTAACAAGGAAACTCATCAAATTGCTTTTCTCGAAGTTCTCCGTGAAATGCTGTCTTTTTGTAGGTTTGGTTGGTAAATGCTATCGTGGCTCATGCATTGATCGATTGTACCAAGGGGTATTCTCTTGAAATGGAATCTCGAATTTTTAGTCAAATTTTCTAAATTCGAAAATCCAAAATGGCAGGTGCAGTCTAAAAAGTATCACGGTAAGATGATTTGAATAGATTTAACCGGGATCAGCCTAACTGTATTTCACGTTGGCAAATTGGAAGTATTTTCGCCAAACGGAACAAGTGCATTAGGACGTGATCCGGGAGCCCTGTTATGCATATATTCTTATGGGTCTCAAGGCTCATGTCGTATTGAACATAGTTCTGTTTGGCAGAAATACGTCCAATTTTCTCTCATATTTATTTTATTTACAGAAAACTGTGTAACAAAACGCCTGGAAACTTTCTGTAAATATCTTTTCAATTATGAAGAATACACTTACAAAATACCCCGTTATAAAATGTTACTCAGTTGTCTGTTCAAAAAATAAAATTGCTAAAAAGAGTTTTTTCAACCATCAAGACTTGAGAATTTACAAACTTTTTTTGGACGAGAAACACAGAAATCTTTTTTTCGAGTTAGCTTTGGTCATTTCCACAATGTTCGGTGTGTTTTACATGACTGTTCAACGAGAAAATATATCTCGCAGTGCTAAAATTCTTATCCAAACTGGTAACCTATTGCAGAGACGTCATAAAGTCTGAGAGCATGTCCACCTGTCGTCCCTCGAATCACCTCGGCGGGTCTGGTGACGTCACTTCCGGGAAGGTGTGGAAAGCGCCCGCTCTGGCGACATTTCAGCGTCAAAATCTCTGATATTACCTTCAACGCCTCAGAGGCCGAGCTGTCATACACAAATAAAAAGAAGCGTGAATTTAACCCGCGGTTTTTACGCCATAAACCAGGAAACAATTTAGTTTTACAATTTAATGCAATGTATCAATGGCCACACTGACAGGCCATTTAGAGAGGACCAAATTAGGAATTCTGTGAGAATGATTTCTGCTTACAGATACATTTTCTACCTAGTGCTGCCATGATTATGACAATTTTTTTATTCAAAATGCAAACATTATATCTGTAAAGTTGTAATTTTGAAAATTATGTCTTCAAAATTTGATGAGGGTTGCACATTAACCCTTGGACTACACAGCCTTCTCTCCAATGCGAGTTTTCACAAAATTTAGCGAAGTTTGCCGAGCCAGTGGGCGTCGGCTAGTAAGTTCAATTGGGTAAAACCTCGTTCAAGGTATTTGAAATCAAGCGCATAATGTATAGTGAGTGTAGTTCTTCGTAGAGTTACATTGGTTCTTACTGATCTCTCTATCTTAGAGGATTTTCATCCTGCAGACCGCTGTTTCGTGTCCCTTTTCCCTCGAAAAAATCCTGATTCACTTCGGTGATTATCAGTTTTACGTCCACTTTCAAAAATCGTTGATACACCGGAAGATTATAGCGCCTAGACCTCCCTATGGTACCACAGGAGAGTCTGCACTCTCAGATTCTCAAACTGATAGAAGTGCACTCGACAATAAGCAAATGCAAACTTGCAATTCGAATGAGGGATATTTAAATAAAAACCATGATACGGACGGTGGATTAAGATTCACTACAGTACTACACTGTATGCAATTTTAATGAAGCCCATTTTATGTGAAGGAAATTCAGAGTTAGAGAAAAAAAACGTATTTGAAGTAAAATTTAACAATTTTATGGCGAAGATTCCAATTCTTCATAGTTTTTAGGAAGAATGAAATTTCGTTAACATTGCTATGGGAAATTGTGTTTGCGGTGCAGCTCCTAGCATTCAATTTTCCTTCAGTTGAGAAGGTAGGCAACATGCGCTTTAAAGAGTTTGAATAGGCGGTATTAGAATCTTTGGTCTTGTTTAAACGTGTTACCAGTGCTTATACCGTCCCTTCTACTTTAAGTTGACAGACGAGAATGCACTCATGTACTGCAGTGATTTCACGTGCATTTTAAACCCTTCTCCCTCCTTCTCTCCGTATTTCTTCTCCCTACTCTTCTACCTTTTTCTCATTTTATTCAATTTATTTTTCTCTCCTTTGCTCTATCTCCTCCCTCTCCTTATTTTTATCTTCTTCTCCTTTCGCTGCATTCTCCTCTCTCCCTTTATCTTCTATTCGTCTCCCTCTACCTCTTACTATGCTGCTGTTCTAATAAGCGTTTAAAGACCCTTAAGTTGATGCTTTTATTTTTAATACGCAATATGATTTACATTGATGTTTCTTCTTGTTCCAAAAGAGCCTAAATGTATTTATTTTATTGTCATCATAAAGCTATTTTCTGCGCCTAAATTTACGCGCCTCTAATGATTTAATCGGCCAATTTTACTAGAGGACGTTTTTTAATATTAATTTTCATAGCTTGCCATCTCCTCGTGCAAAACGGAAGCGGCATTTATCCGTCACTGATGGAAAGATGTATGAAGCACTGAGCACTCTCCACCATTATGATTTTATGTATTCGTAAAAGCAATTAAGCACTACAATGAAAGTCGTTACTAATCTTACAAAGTTCAGAGGCTTAATCTAAAGATTCAGAACAAGTTAAGGAAACCCCGTTTCGCATTAAAACTGAAGGTCATATGCATCGTTATGCCTTGCCTCTCACATAAATATTCATCTCATTTCCGCGGCTTTTATTGACTAATTAATGGTGTATATCAAGGTTTAATTACGCAGTAATTTGGTAAAGCACTTACTTTCCAAAGCTGGTGGAACTGAAAATTTACAATAAGCTACAAAGTGTCCATTCAGTCAATCGCAATTTTACCTGAAACATTTTTAAAGCTTATCACTATGAATTCTGAAGCTGTTAGGTCCACTAATTCATTAAAATTGCAAGTTTTTCATCTTAGTACACGGTTCCCTATCTGAGATACATTTACTGCTACACGAAATCATTGATATTGGTGCGATTCATAAAACCAACAGAGATGCAATTTGGGTTGAGTTGATATTCATAAGCTCCTAGCTGTTATCGGAGAGTTATGCGTGTCACGATTCTTACAATGCATAAGCTAGATGACAAAATGTTTTATTACGTTTGATTTTTCCTTCACAACAATAAAAGTCTATTTTCTTTGAAAAATTAAAAAAAAACTGCAGAAGTTTTGTGAATTAAAAGTGTAGGTAATTATTCAAGAGCGTACGATGATCTCGCAAACAATACTGCGATGCTCAAGGTATGGTGTATAGATGGACCGCCTTATCTTTCGCTAAGTTGAATTCCTAAATCCCTCACATATTCTTCCCTGATGAGATTATCCTGAACTATTTATTTTTCAACATTAATTTTCTTTTTTGAGAAATCACAGATAAAAAAATGTAATCTTGTCCCAATAAAAAAAAACATTTGATTTTAACTTTTTAAAGTAGGGCTGAGCTGAAAGCTGGAGGTAGATGTACATATTTTTGATTACGAAAACAAACCGAACTCGGTGACCTTTTTGCTAATGAATTTGAGATATTTTCGCAGGTGTTTTGTTTCTCGATCCATCCCTTCAACTAGTTTACGGATCTGATCCGGCCAATTCTGAAAGTTCTGCTCTTGCAAATGAAAGACACAAGTTTTGCGAAGTGACGGAGTAAACATTCTGAAATGGACATTTTAAGACGATGCATGATTTCGTCCTCTAATCATGACAGTTAACAATCTTAGAGGAAGTAAAAATAAAAGGGAGATTCTATTAATACGATTGTTGATGGAACACGACTAATTCTGACTGACGAATTCTACTATTTTTATTATCTTGTCCGCTTTTCCGGCCGATTTCACCGCAACAAGAAGAACGGAAGCAAGACGTGTTAACATTCTGGATTTTGACGCGTTAGAAGTGCTCATACTTCTTTGTGACGTGGATCCTATCCCACGTTTCATGACGTCACAGCCGTGAGAGTGTTTTTGCATAATAGCCAAATGGATGAATTATAGAAAATGTGTTTTTGTTGATAAATTATTTGGGGGAAATATTTGCTTACCATGAGAAGTAATGTTCTCTCTCTTCCTCTCTTTATTTAAATCCAAGTTTTTATGAGTTAAGCTCAAAAATGTATTTTTTTTCCATTAACGCTTTTTTGATGTGAAAAGTTTCGGTAATTACTATCATGCACATCGCCCACAGTTTGGTATTCGGTGAAGTGTAACGTGTGAATTACAACATCATATCAATTTTACAAAATCGTGAATGTCCATATGTAAGGCTCACTGCTCAACTTACGTAGGAATTATAATTTTCTTCCTCAAAGCTCTTTTTTCCCGAAAGTTTATTGCTTTGCAGAGACATCTAAAAATTCTTCATTTTGGTTACCAGGCCCGTTTATGTTGTGCTCATCAGGGAGGTAGCCGGTGCTTGAAAAAAATCCAAATGTTAAACGATCTTTCGGAAGCTGAATGCATTGTTCCATTGCTAAAACTAAGCAGCCTCAAAAAGAGAATGGATTTCAAGATCTTGCGTATTTGCGTCCCCAGCCTTAGAAGCAGGAGAAACGTTTTTTTGAAGATACATTAATAAAATTGGTCCATCAATATCATCTCATCAGCTCGTATGATACAGGAATCAACATTTTAAGGTCGTTTTTAGTGGTTTCTTACACACCACATCGATTTGTTGTTTGAAGATGGTCTGTAAAAACGATTCCAACGTATGAAAAAAATCTAGGGGGCTTTGTTCCCGGTAGAAGTGCAGTTTTACGGCATTTCCGCACCGATTAAGACAAGTACGAAAACGCCAAGCAAGTCTATTTGTAGCGGGTAATGGTCAAGGGGCCGTATTTAGAACAATAATGTGTGAAGTTGACGCGACAGTGATGATACATTAGGATTAATAATGGCTGGGTGTTTCGTGCAGTTCAGAGTGATTTTCTTGAACTTGAGTGGATTGATTTTGGCGGTCAACCAAAATTAGTTTAGCTTAAAATATGGGCCAGGAGGCGGACTGCAACATGTCGCGCTGCCTACAGGAGGGTCGAATGAACCACTAGTTTAACCGATGCGCGGTAGGTGGCGATAGATGAACCCCTCCGTCAACTTCATCGAATGAATAAAAGTCTTTTCAATCTTCAAATACGTTCTTTTTCTTTTTTCTTTAAATCGCATTTCCGATTTATTAACCCCAGGCCGTCAAAAGTATAGAATTAAGTAATTCATCGCTCTCCGTCTCGAAAGTTAATATGTGGATATTTTGTCTCGGTTAGATGGCGCTTAGCTAATTCAAATTTGAAATTGAAAGCAGGAAAATTTACTGAAGTACCACTTTTTGGAAAATTAAGGAGTTTCATGCTTTTATAGCATATACCTAGGTAGATGCAACAACTATAGCCGAATTTGAAAATTATAAAAATCAACGTGTAGAATTTTTATTACAAAAATCGTAACGGTCTACAAGTCTAAATTTACAAAAACGTGTTTATAGTAGACATGTAATGAAATCAGGCACCCTGTCGAATGCGTAAAGGGGAAAAACGCCAGTATGATTCATCAAAAGTAAAATTTGAAAATAATACATTTTGGTATCAGAATTTTTTTGGATGTGTTGAACGGTGATTCACCTCTGAGATTGTATGTTGTATGTATAAGACATCACGGATTCAACGTCTGCCGTAATATCGGTTGTATCTCTACTCATATGAGTTGGTTAAAAACAAGTAGAGGTATTGTACCGATATCACTCGTCGATAAAGATTTAACCGTTATCGCACTCATTGGTAGAGATTTAACCGATATCACTCGCATCGGTAGAGATTAATCGATATCCATAGAGACTCGACCAATGTCAGTAGAGATCTGATATCAACTAAATTCTTTACTTGTTATCACTCGTCATTTGAAACAGGGGCAGACAGACTGATTCTGATAGAATACACCAATTTCACCCTCAATTTGCAGCAAGAGGGAACATCTTAAAGCTCAAAAATATGCCATTCCCTCATCACACCGTTAAATCACTTCCAACAGCATTAACTCGATAAAATCCGATTCAACATGGGTCATTATCCGGCAATTACAGCTTTGTCGCCCGGTACCTCCCTTGTTGTTCTCGGACGATTCGCACGGGCGCACATGGTGGTGGGTACAGGGACGGACATACAGGGACAATGTAACATAGGGTGACTCTCCCATGCCCATTTCGGTCCCGGTAACCTCTTTGGCCATTCGAGGGTGGTTCACCCATGTATATCTATTGAGGATGAGCGCAATTATTACAAATGCCCTTGTTTCCGTTTTTTTCTCAACCCTACTGGAGGGACTCCACTCGCGGGACGAAAAATGAACACCGTGTAACATGCAACATTTTAACCGGACCCTTTCGACTTTTTTTTTTGGTGAGGGTTCCTTTAGCAGTTCAGCCGCATGAACGACTGAAAATTGTGCTTATTAATCATCTATGATTGTTATCAACCTTGGTGAAAGTAATAATTAAAGTACCACGCTTCTTTTTCGATAAAAATGTTTTTCTTCTTCTTAATACGTGCTGCACAGCAACGCAATCTCTTTTCCTTTCGATATGCTGCTGAATATTGATTTGAACACCCCTCTCCGGCCAGATTGCATTTGGATCAATGGAGCTTACACGAACAAAATTGAAGGTTAACCAAGCTCTAACAAAATTCTGTGAATTGGTAGGAAATCCAGCAATTTTGAGTCATGAAGATAGCAGATCAAACCTGTGAATCGATGTTCAGGGCATGTGTTACAAAGCTGCAAACTTTGAAGCGCTCTAACCTGGTAATTATTTTGACATTCATTACCGAACATCAACTGGTTCGTAAAAAAACTATGCGTGCAACAGGATAAATATCATAATTTTGATTTGAAGGGAGGACCCAATCCTTTGAGCGTAACCCAATCTTTGAAGTTTTTCCGTATGTTAGTTGTAGGTTGGACGTAGCTTCACAAGAGTGGTCTATTACAGTGTTCATCCTCAATGGTATGGTATTACTGGTCCGTAAAAACGCTTAAAAAAAAGAAAAAAAGAAAAAAAAAATGAATCATTCCTCTGTGTCATGGTTTTGCAAATTTTGACCACTTATCCATTTTTTGGAAAATGATTAGCAAAAATTTTGAATTTTGAGGGAAAAATTGAGACTCCATGTTTTTTCGCAAGCTACAACATAAATTTGTGTCCTCCAGATCCCAAGATTCAAAATTAATGCATACCATAAAGGAGGAGGTTGTTGAGGTCATAAAAAATCGTAAATTGAAGATTGCGTAATTTCAAGACGGCTCCTGGGTGTAAAATGGCAACGTCGCTACAACCTCGAGTCGTAGCGCGGTAGTCCCCGAAAGTATGAATGGAGAGAGATCGGAAGGTGTTTCTTCCCCCTTTTTATTAATGATGGTCCTGAGACACGAAGTTGTAAGACGGTGGAGGTGGAACGTCGCCTCAGGTGTAGCGACTCGAAAGTCAATGGGGATGTACACTTTAATGGTCCCGATGAATGGGGAACGGAGCGTATCCGGTCAGGGAGTCAATGGGCACTGTGGGCCCTCCGGGAAGGGGGCGGGGGGCGGGGGCCAGGACGGGGGCCCGCGCTTGCGCCCTGCTACTGTTGCCCACATTTCGGGATAATGCGATGACGTACTGCTCACCGGCTACGTCGCACAGTGCTCATGCAAAGATTCATCCCGTAAAAGTGTCTTCGACAGAAAAACATCCGGAAATGAAAATAATCTGCATTTAACCTTTTCAAAGTATAAATTCAATGGAATCTGGCACGCTTGAATACTTCGAACATTCCCTGAACGATTTGACCAGAAAGAAGGAAAAATGTTGGCGTGCTCCTTCAAATCATCGATTCTGCAATTTCATCGACTCGGAAGTTGATATAATTGTATCTCACACCTTGCTCTCATTGCAAGTGTGCAGAGATGTAACTTAGAACACGATTATTCTTTGCATTCTGAAAATTTGGAATAATGAATATGTTTTGCAAAAGCATAACCTAGTTGTTTTACTTAAAAAAAAAAAAAAAAAAAAAAAAACGACGAGAAATGTTGACAAAATAAAAGAAAATATCGAAATACACAGAATGTTTTTGCTATCAGTTTATGCATTTTAAAATAGGTCCAGTTAACAAGTGCACTGTAAATAAAACAAACGCATACTGTACATATATCAAGGTTACATTTTTCTTTGCCTCATTATTTCAGTTTCATCTAGTTTCCACGCTCCAGTATATAAATTTGTATAAAAAACAAACAAAAAAAATCTATTTCTCTCATACGAGGGGATTTCTGTGACATTTAGTGTTGATGATTTAAAAAGGGAAAAATAATATATTTGATAACGTATTCGAAAAGGTGAGATAGTGATTTTCCCTGCTAAAAGATACAATACAATAGTGATACAAAGCATACATTACATATAAGACACATAAAAAAATGTAGGTATGTCTTAACAATAAGATACTTCGAAAATTAAAGAACCGTACCATGAGTCTATCCTCACCCGCTCGTATCCGCCAGCGGTATCAAGACTGTCCAGTGAGCGGTATCAAAATAGGCATTGCACGATGCCATTTTTCCTTCTTAATCATATTTTCCACAAACAAGAGGGCGGAGGCTCAGCACAACCTTTAGGAATGTTGAGTCACACGACAACACCGATTTTCAACCAAAACCAGACGAATGAGCGGTGAACAACCCATCAATGAAAACCTACCTGCCAATTTTGGCATTTAATTAGCACCGATCCCAATAAAAAGTCAATTTGTAATAAAAATTTGACACCCGTGTGGAGCGATAAATGATCCCGGGGATGAATGAACGAATGAATGAATGGTCCTTGCTTTTTGAGTTATGACGTATTATTGACCAACTTGACCCGCCCCCAAGTCACCGCTTGCCGCTTTTACTCATCTCAAATGCTTCACTCGGAAGGAAGATGAGGAATCTGGGCTCAAACTGGCACCTCGGATGTGTTCGTCGTGCGTTTTTCTCGTGTTTCTTTGCCTTTGTGCACTTGCTTGCGGACTTGGGTGCGTCTCAAGTGCCCAACACGGGCGAGACAAAGGCTCAAAGGCGTGTTTGACTCGCCGGGTCGAATTCTCTGCAGGTGACTTTAGGTAAACCTCAAGGGACCCCCTCCCACCGAGGCTGCGAATCTAATGACCCCGGAAAACACACAGAGTCAAGTGCAATTGAATGAATGAATGAAATGAAGGAATGAATGAATTGAAAGAGAGGTATTTTTAAAGAGGAATTCGACTATAAACACACCTCTTATTTATAAGACCTGTTAATCTCATTCTATAGATTTTTAGGATTTAAATTATCTTTTCTTTTTCAGGACTATCATTATCGTGGATTTTTTTAACATGTAAACACTGAAACAACCCTTTTTTCCTTTTTTTGTTCGAATTACGGTAAGTCCGTGCAAGAACAGGGGATCAGTAAATACCGACCAACAGCGGAACTGTAAAAGTCGCATCCCGGTTGGGGTGTTTCGGAATCTCCCCTACTTTTTTTATTTTTTAAAAGGAGACTGAACCAACATCATGGCTCGAAATTTGCACAGAATATTCTTGATGAAGAGAAGAAAAATCACCGAAATTTTCAAAAAATTACGTTGAGTACTTTTCCATGTAGAATATAAAGTATTATGACAAGAAGTCTGCAACGCCGCAAACCAAGATACACATTTCTGCAGTTTCACCATCGATATGTGACCATTCCATGTAATGTTTGATGAGACACGTGGTGTTACTACTGATTTTGTTTTCAATCTTTACCTCATATAAAAGCTCAGATGAAAGTTTCAAACTTTATTGCCGATGTGACACGAAAAATGAACGTATGCCCTCTTACCGTTTGCTCAGTCGGATAAGACTGGACCCATAAGGAAGGTTGTAACTTAATTCAGGGACTCTAAGTGTCAAGAATGTAACTTTGAACCCTGAACTATAACTTTGAACTTTGGTAATGGCAATTACTCTGCTTGCATGTTTTGCTCCGTCTCTGCATGGAGCGAGTGTCAATAATAAATCATGAGGATGCACCTATCATAATTTCCACTTAAAAACTATTATAACCAGATATTTGAGAGCTGTTTCTGATCTTGAAAGGAACATTTACGAGAGTTTATACGCTGGAATGGTTGGTTGATTTGCAAACAACCTTTCTCGCAAAATTTTAATTTTCTGAGGCCTCAATTTTACCTACATTTAAATGGGCAAGGCCCGGTTAGAAACTGGACAAATTAAATTTACTCATTACATTGATTGGATCTCATTTAGTAAAAAGGAACCAACGCGATTACAGTGTTGTAAAATGTTGCTTCTTCATAATTATCTAAAAAATCTCCAAGCATAGCAAATAGTTTTTGCTTCCGACCAAAAAATTGTTAATTATGAAGGAATATAATTGTGTAAATTTTTCTACTGTCAGGGCCAGATTAAGAGGGTGGCCACATGGGCCGCGGCCTATGGTGGCAAAATGTAGGGGGCGGCAAATTTTGCAATCTTTTTTAATGTAGGTATCAAAAAAAGAGAGAAAAAAATCGGATTCAGAAAATAAATTACAAACGAGAAAAGACGACAAAATCTCTCATTTCCTCAGAGTAAAAGTAAAGTAATTTCTAATTTTGTCGTCTCTCGGTGATACAAGAGACAACACCTTCAATTAGTCGAGTTAGGAGAGAAACCAAACACGCAATTTGACCTGGAACGGAGCGGCGCGGCGGTCAGCATGAAACGCATAGCGCCTACAAGACTGCATGAATACTTCACGCATTGCGTCAAACACACTGCGCGCGGTCAGCAGCAGTCGGCTGGAAACGCATAGCGCCTGCAAGACTGCATGAATACTTCACGCATTGCGCCAAACAGTGCGGTCAGCAGCGGTCGGCGTGAAACGCATAGCGCCTACAAGACTGCATAAATACTTCACGCATTGCGCCAACACAGTGCGGTCGGCGCGGCGGCGGAAGTTAAAATTTTTAACCACATTTATGTTTGTTCTTTCATAATTTTTTCGTTCGTTTTTTATAAATGGAAGGCCTTGTCGAGACAGGGATGGGTTTACGGAACTGAACTTTTGTCAGTGTTGACAGGGCTTTCACAAAAAATGTACCCAACACGAGTAAACGCGTCTCATACACCCCTCCCCCAACGGGACGTTCACTTGATGGTTCTTGTACATCGTAATCGACGGATCACAAGGGTGAGATTACATTGATATCGATTGGTTCAATACGTAACCACAGCCTCAAAAGTTAATTTAGAAATCTGAGGTAACGGGTCTTATGTGATTGAATTTTTACACTCTGGCAATGAAAAGGGAAATTGTTAGGAATTTTCTTATTTTCAGCTTTTCCAAATTAAATCCTAAAATTTTTGTTTGAGGTTATGTTCTATTGTTTTGAACCAAACGATACATCGAACCACTGTCGAATACGATCTGTTGATGTTTCAAAACAAATGAGAAGGGGGCGGAAAATTACGGGCGGCCCATGGGCGGCAAGTAGGTAAATCCGGCCCTGTCTACTGTATTTGTATTAAATATGTTTAAAAGGAAGGAAGAATTCGCACGATTTTGAAAACACTAATCGCGCTGGTTCCTTTTTGATAAATACAACCCAATTCTCTTTAAGCACCTCTCGGGTCAATCTCGATTATATCATGCGCGATTTAAGTGATGTTACTCTAGATCTACTAGGCTATCTCATTGACCGCAATTTCAAGTCATCTCTTCTTCCAGTGTGCTTACTTGCGAAAAGCGCTTTTTCTGAAAGTTTTTAAGGAGAAAACGGCTGATATGTCGAGTAAAAACCACGGGACTGAGCAAAAAGCATACTCATGAGAGTGACCATACGAGATATGGAGATGCTAAATTCTCAATGTTGAGACGGGAATCGATATGTGCGATGAAAGCGTCTAAAAAAAGAGGACAGAATAAAGTGCAAGAAGAAGGCGGAGGGCTCTTTGCGAACAAAATGGGAATGAGAACTAGTAGCGGAGAGAGCAGAAGAGGAGAAAGGAGCATGATCTCTCGAGACGGTATACTCCGTCTTTCCTATCGAGCTTCATCCATTCGCGGCAATAAAACAACCCAGATTGAATAGGGTGGTTTTCTTACAAGAAAAAGGGAAGTCTTAAAATCCGACGAAAGTCCCGCGTAATAATAAGCCGTAATGCGAGAAGCGTAAACGATGTCGTAATTTCGTCGTTTCCTAGACGAAGGAACGTAACTACAAATCAACGTTGCCAAATTTCCCTTCGTAAATTGCATTTTAACTAGAAAAATCTTGGGCATTTCTAACTGAAAATTTCACTGATTTTTCTTCAGATTTCATGCAAAAATCAGACAAATTTGGATAAACATTGCACACTTAGATTTTTGTAAAATAAATTAATTCTTAGAGTCAATTTGGCAACCTTGGATTGGAGTTACGTTCCTTCGTGCGGGAGACGACGATTTATGCCGAGATACTGGTCACGGTGACGTGACAGGCGATGTTGCCAAATCTCACCGGTTGCATACTCGAGAATAGGAGAATTTCTGACTTTAGAGTTGTAACGTTGCAATTCGCGCTTGAGGTGGGAGGCACGGAGTCGTAAATTGTCGATGCAATCGATCTTTTTTGTGAGTGGTTCCTCAGTTGCGGTGGATTTTTGAGCGGCTGTCATAACATGGTGCGCATGCTATGAATGGATTTCACGCATCGTTGGTTCATTGATAAATCGGCGAGGTTCTGTCGAAATGGGTCGTTTGTGGTCTGGTTTCAAAAGGACATTACCCTAATGGATGTCAAACGAAGATTCTAACATCGGAGTTTCAGAATTTTTGGTTCGTTTGCCTGTGACTTATTCTATCCTCGTGACTGATTTGGGGGAAAGGTTGGGCTCCATCAGGTGAAAGTCTCAGTTTTTCATAAAAGCCAAAAAAACACAGATTTAGTCAAAACTATCGATTTTGTCTCTGATACTGATTGCTGTCAAATACTTTTCGCGCCGAGTTAGTATTTCAAGTACTAATAATGTGCAAATTAAAACATTTACTTAGTCTTTGAAATGAGCTGCATTGGTCTGGCGATTGTAACGTAAAAACGGTCATGCATTGGCTCTTTTATAGTTATGGTTACGTATTAAATTTTTTTTTTTTTATTTGTTTAAATTTTGTTTTTCACTTTAAACTGGATCATAAAAGCATACTTAAGTTCAAAATAACATTTTAAGGATACAAGAACAGAATATTTCTTTTTACCGGCGACGTATATAACAACTTCCTTGATGATTTTTTTTTGAAAGTTTTGATTGTGCTTCTCTCAAATCCACGATTCATTATCCTTTCACTTTGATATTGTCGCGAAACGACTCTATTCGCAAATTGATGTTATTTTGTTACGTTCTTTGTGTGTATTTCATATCCAAAAGATGGTATGTCAATTGTTAAATCATATTTTAAGACTGAAAAATAATTTATTCTTCACTGCAGCTTTTTTCCCATTATTTTTTGTATTTTTTTTTTATTTTTCAGTATTTCAGGGACACAGTTATGACTCTTGTGAATACTTGGATGGATGGACTGCATTTTGCAAGAGTGAACTTGTAGCATCGCAATTTCAACCGCCTTCATCGTAATAAAAAAAAAAGAAAATGAAAAAGAAAAGTGAAAAAGCGAGTAATTCATCCTTTCGTTCATCGATAAAATCTCCTTAAAGTTAATGTAATGTAACCAAAATAACAATCATCTTCGCATAGTTATGCTATTAGCTCTTTTTTGTGCCAGAGCTAATCCTCGGATCAATGAATCATTATTCACCCTTGTAACATATAGAAAATCCCAATTTTTAGGGGGTTTTCACCATATAACTGCTCAAAATTAAAGTTTGGAGTCTTTAGAATATTTTTTTTGTATGCACTCAAATTCATGAGCAAAAAAGGTCTTAACTGTAGTTTGACGAGAGGATTGAACTTACGAGCAGGAAAGTACGGCCGAATGCAGTGGCGTGGAGTGAATTGCGATGTATCGATTGTTCTGCCATTTAAACGTATGGTAAGGAATCGATTATTAAGGTGTTCGCTGTGAACACCCTGTTTATCGATCCTTTTCCATAGGTTTAGATGGCATAACAATCGATATATCGCAAAGCACGCCACGCCTTTGGCCGAATGGACAGTTTATACATGGGCGTCTATCCATTCCTTTGAATTTCTCAGAAGTTTCGTCTGCTCTCACTCCGCCCCGCATCGGTCGAGGGTTTCCGCCCTGGGAGGCAAAAACTCAATCGTGACGTAGACAGGAAGCTTCCATTCAAAGCTCGAGGCTTCCTGGCGGTCGGGGTGAGGACTGACCCCGAGGGTTGAAATCTCATCGTAATGATCCGTTGAACACTGTAAAAGAAGCGAAAGCATTCGCCCTAAAAACAATCACAATGTCGGAAATCCCGAACAATTGATTGATTTAATCGGATGTAATCGACGGGGGGTTGCCATGGTGGACGGAAGATGCAGCTTTTAAAAAAACTGCGAATGAAGTCATTCAGTGCGGTAATGCATACCATGGTTTTGTTAGTGATGTATGTGAAATTAGGAAGGAAATTAGAGCTCTAAATGATTATAAGAAAGGACCATGACATCCGAATTTTCTCACACTTCCATCGCTCAGCCAATCAGAGACCCAATGATGAGCTTTTTCGCCCTTAAGGAAAGTAATACAGGAGATCAACATTTTTCAAATACCCCATACTTTCCTGCGGTCCGTTCATCATTTTGTCGAAGTGTGTTCACAAATCGATTTTTGAGGATTTGGTGTTCCTTTCGATGTGTGTTACGTTCAATTTTTCCAGGAAGACACAGAAGATTTTGAGCTTCAAAATTTCAATTTTCTCCCGAGTTCGATATTTTTGATCATCTCGTACTCCTTTAGCTGTTGGTCGCCGGTATAGAAGTAAACAGACCCGCCAGCTTTTATCAGTAATCCCGTCATGCGCAATATCTCAAAAGTATTGTTTCATTATATAAGTAATGCTGTACTATATTATCAGCCTGCATGATTACTTCTGAAAATATATACAATGTTACATCGCATTTCAACACGGCAAATCGTTGATTCAGGCGTCGTGCGGAACAGATCGTATTTTGAAGTGGATCAGCAGTGATGATGGTTTCTTTTTATTTAATTTTTTCTCTCCCCAAGAAACATTGGGTAATTTTTTTCTAAAATAGTTTAGCCTTCTTAAGCAAGTCACCACTGACTTCAGCGAGAGAAATCATGTCATCACGAACAAAAGTGTTTAAAATCCATGCTCATTCCAGGTGCCTTCATTTAAGCAGAATATGCAATTTTATATACCACTAAGTTAAAATAGTTGCTTGTAATAATCCTAAATTCTAAGAGACAGAACTATTTCCAGACTCCCCGACTCTAAAGTATCAATCGACAATCACTAATCTTTGAAAAAATGTATTGATCAAAAATATCAGCAAATTTTGATCACCAAAGAACCCTACACCACAAGAAAAGTGTTTTTTCTTAATTTTTTATCAGAAAATTGTTCCGAGATCCTTATAAGGATTAGCAGGAGATTACAGGTTCTGTAACCCATTTCAAAATCGTTTGAAAAACCTATTAACCCGGTGGCTGCTTTTGATCTGTATTGAAATTTTTTATACTGACATTGCATTGCTGAAACAGAAATTTTTTCAGGTGATCTAAGAATTTTTGGTACAAATATGGCTACCGCGGATCGTGTTTTCCAAAGGCTTCGCAACAGCGGGCGCGCCTCCGAAGATAAAAGCGCTCGCTCGCGGTGAAAAGCTCTAAGTTGAGATGTCAATGCCGACTCGAAAAAGCTCTCTCGGCGGGATGGACGGGGGCGGGGAAAGCTCCTGCGAGTCGGAAGTAATTTATTAGGTCGCTAAAGACCTTTCTGCCGGTTGCCATGGCGACACTCCTGTCGCGGGCGCCGTGATTGGGCCACCGCCCAGCGACTCACTGTACCTCCGCCTACCTTCGCCCAAAAAGCTCCCCCCCCCCCCCCCCNGAAGCGTTATAACTGGGATATACATTACCTGCCGCAAGAGCAGCACTCGGATTTTGGGCTCAGATCTCTCCTACACATAAGTCGAATTTTCTTCCGCTTTGATTCTAAGCACCGATACCGAGGACACAACTTTGACCGTCACAAACTTTCGCCGACGAAAAAAAAGTTACCCACAAAAAGTATTTTCTTTCTCAATATCTTTCTCCATTAACAACTGCATTTGAAGATCTAAATTTTTAACCCTATATTTTCGGTCTTTTTTATTTTTAAATGCAGTATGTAGCACTTCTTACCTAAATTTCAGATGTGCATCTTGATATTTGAAAACAATTTATATATATATAAAGTCGCTTTATAACGCACTCTGGCGTTCTACGACACCCAAACGCCACGTATGCCTGTCTTCCCAGAGGTTATCGGGCAACTGACAACGCAACATCTCTTCATCAACGCCCTGCCGCCAACCCTTTACGGGACGTCCCCGTCGCCTCTTCCCAGGTGGTACCCAATCCAAAACTTGTTTGGGCAACCTCTCCCCCGACATTCTTTGCACATGTCCATACCAGCATAACTGCCTGGACATGACGTCGTGCACGATATCTTTCTCAACCTTCATCACCTGGCGAATTCTCTCATTACGGACACGGTCCCGTCTCGAAATGCCGGCAGATCGCCGCCAAAAATCCATTTCAGTTGCCCTCAACATTTCTTGCGTTCTTTTCGTCAAAGGCCACACTTCACTACCATAGAGCACGATACTTTTAACGATGGCGTCATATATCCGGTGCTTGTTTGCCTTTGAGATGCTCTGATCCCAGAGCACCCCGTTAAACATCGTGATGGCTCTCCTGCCCTGGATGATCCTGTCCTTAATTGCTCTATCCATCCTTCCATCCTGATCAAGCCAAACACCGAGATACTTATACTCGTCACACTCTTCGATGCGCCGTCCATCCTCAAGCTCTATGCTTTGCCGTTGATGCGCTGCTCCCACGACCAGCTTCTCTGTCTTGGACACACTAACATCCATGCCCCATTTCCGATATTCTTCGACCAACTTCCGCGTCATGTAATCTGCATCTTCCTCATCTTGAGCTACAACGATCTGGTCATCGGCAAAGCATAGAGTATAAAGGGTCTGCCCATCAAGGAGTGGAACGCCCATTCCTGCAACCTTCTTTTTCCATTCCTCTAAAACGTGCTCTAGGTATACCTTAAATAGTGTTGGTGACAAACAACAGCCTTGTTTTAGCCCTTTTGTGACGAAAAAACCTCCGGACAACTCTCCACGACATTTAATTTTTGCTATCGTCCCGTTATAAAATGATTTAATTGCCCCCACAAGTCCTTTGCTAAAACCCCTTTTTTCCAAGGCTTCCCAAAGCTTCACTAACGGCACGCTGTCATAAGCTTTCTGAAGATCCACGAACACCAAGTGCAGCTCCTGGCTAACCGCCCTTTTCTTCTCGATGACCTGGGTAATGGTGAACAAATGGTCGACGGTAGACCTACCGGCTCTAAAACCAGCCTGTTCTTCGGCTTCCTGGCCGCTCCAAACCTCCTCGACCTTTGCCTTGAGAATTTTACCGTAGACCTTGCTCAAGGTTCCTGTGACCGATATACCTCTGTAGTTGTCGCAATCTTGCTTACTACCTTTCTTATGACTGGGAGTAATCCAAGATTCCTTCCAATCCTTTGGTATTTCGGAACCATGCAAACAGTCTTGCATAAGTTTCCGAAGATGTTCAAATAGTTTACCGGTGCCACATTTTATCAACTCTGCCGGTATACCCCCAGGTCCAGGAGCTCTGCGAGTTTTCAACTCCCTCACAGCCTTCACTACATCTTGGAGCTGGATCTCCACGTTGGAATCTTCTTTAGTGCCTATGACTCCACCTTGAAACTCGGGTCGCCTCTCCGTTAATAAATCTTTAAAATAGTCCTCCATCTTGTCAATTGGTATCGGAGATATGATGTCGCGCATTTTATTCCGCCGCAACCCTTTGATCACTTTCCAGCCTTCCGTACTTTTCCGACCTCCAAGGTAGGTATTTATCTTCATACAGCTTTCTTCCCAAGCCTCATTCGGAATAAAACAATTTCAATTTAAAAATTTTGTGAGTACCATGCTTTCCCTGTAAATAAGCAATATTTCATCAATGTTTCACATCTAGGTCGTCAGGATGTTTTGAAAAACAATATTGTCGCAAAATCGCTTTTAAAATTATTTTTAAACATAATCACAACGGCATTGTTATAAAAA
Source organism: Bemisia tabaci (assembly GCF_001854935.1). NCBI lineage: Eukaryota > Metazoa > Arthropoda > Insecta > Hemiptera > Aleyrodidae > Bemisia > Bemisia tabaci. Next base: position 1,588,948 of record NW_017547145.1, on the reverse strand, counting down.
AATGTTCAGTATATTTTTACAAACTCCCTGAAAATATTTTTGAGTTTATACATTAACATGGTAGAAATTCCTGTATGTAAATATTTAAATAATTACTCCAAAGCTGTATAACAATTTAAATACTTTCATGTCACCAATATTTGAAAAGCATCTATTCTGACGATTTGAGAAGCATCGCAAAAAATATGTCGAATTTGAAATAGCAGGAGAAACCTCAACCTCACAATATTTTTCCAGTTTTTCTAAGGAAATACTATCATTGTTACTGGGTTGGAATATCATAATAGACTATTGGTAGCTTTTATCATTTTTATTCTTAAATAAACAGTGTTATCAACACCGAGCCAAGGAACGCTAAGAAAGGAATGGATGAAACTAATAGGGGATGCATATTTCAGGACTAAGATTGGATGCTGAAAAATATGCCACCAATGGTGGGTACGATAAGCCTGGAAGATCATCAACCCACAGTTCACCCACAAATACCAGTTATTTGAGCCCCTATCACCCCACTCCAAAGACGGGTGTCGCGAGTTTCCACAAGAGGCGGCACCGAACAACCCTCAAACCCTCGAAGCGAATCACGGCGCGCTGCAACGCACCCCCACAACGAGCGTACACACGACTAATTGTTAAACACTGTTGAATTGTCCGCCGACACCGACGCCCCATTTCAGCACAAACATTAATATTAGATCACACGCACACACCCGAAGCGTGTAAACGAGTGCGGATAAATCTCCTTAATAGTAGTTCTGTTTCTAAATAGCGGAGTTGTCAATTAAAAGGTTTTACTTATTTGTGTCTATGGGGCAGGGTTGCAATTTTTCATGAAAAATTGAATCTTGAAATTTTTTAGGAAATATTTCATGAAATTTCAGAAAAATATGAAAAATATTGAAAAATATTTTTCGAAATTAAATTCAAAATTACCTAAATGAAAGGCGGCGGGTTTTTGCTTTGTGGTGTTTTTTAGTGCGTGTTGCATACCCAGACCCCGAAAATATGTTTCATACTGTCTACAACTTTGTGAAATTTCATGAAATTTTTCCCGGAAATTTTCAACATTTCATATTTTTCATTTCACTCGTGCAGTCTTGCTATGGGGTGTTCTTATGAGAAACGAGGCCAAAGTCTACGGAGGAAAAATTTTCGGTGGCAAGATTTTGGTTGTGTCGGGTTCATGCCCAATTTTATCGGGTAGGTAACCGAGGCAGTTTCATAGCGGCGGCAAATTTTCAGGGCAGAAAATCACGGAGAAAAAAAAGAGTAAAAAGAATATAGTACTCTTAGAATTATTTCCATTATTTCATTGTTTAATGTTATGCACGAACACACGAGTGAGATTAGACTTATTATTCTCAGCGTAAAAAACTAATAATAGCCATTTTTCAAAACTTCTTTTAAAAAAATAAAATGGGAGCGGAAATTTTGAAAACCCACAACCGACTTACGCGCTTTTTCAGTTTCAGCGTTGACGAAGATGACTTTGTGAGGCCTATACGTAATTTTTAATTAAGATGCAGTTATTGTAACCGTGTAGCTATTTCTGCTCGGAGATTTTAAGTAAGTGCGGTGGGGGGCTCTCACATATTCTCAAGCTGCATCGACAACACGGTATCACCATATAGAGCCTTTATGAGCATGGGAGTTGATTTAAATCGAAACCAGTGGCTTCGTATTGCATTGAGGATTACATAAACATACGAAGCAAGCTGTTAAAATGCAAATAATTGTGATGGTGCGAATAGTCTGAGAAATTACTGATTCAATACCTTCGCCGCAAATAAAACTCCGAAACCTTACACTAGTCTCTGGCCTCGCCCACGCACGTGGCAGGCGCTTTCGATAAGGAAGGGGAGGAGGCCAGGGGTTGGCGATGACTTAATAAAAGGAGAGAGACGAGAAGGGGCGCATGCTACAATATTGCAATCTTAACTGGTCTTCAAACAATGAGCGCCGGCTAAACTTGACTTCGGGGATCACACGTTAACAAATTTAGAGCGCCGCGCCGCACCGTCGTGAAGTCGGCGCCCCCTCTGCGTTGTTGGGTCGGTTGGCGGGGGGTCGAAGGGCTGAGATTGAAACCTGGTCCTTAAGTACTTAAAGATGGATGCTGGATAAAGCGCATCCTGCAAAATGTGAGGGCTAAGGTAGCCTCCTGAGACTTTATTAAAACGTCGCACGTCGCGTTATGATTGATAAAAGAACTAAAAGAACCTAACTTCATTTTCAGGTAAGCCTATGAAAACATGAGCATGATGATATTGAAATGAAGTTACGCATTTGTGTGATCAAACTTGAGAAAAACACTAATTGCACCCGTACCCTATTGCAAAGGCCGTGATCAGATATCAGATTTCGCCTTCAAACTCGAGCGTATGCAATCCGGCCCACCGCGGAGTTCATATAGTTGTATGTTGGGTTCGAACCCAACTTCGAACATAGCTCCATTGTTTTATGCTCCGCTCATTATTCAAATGCCGAGTTTATCTTTCGGAGAGGCATCTCAGTTGGTGAATATCGCATCATTTTGTTTGTAATGTATTTTACCTGTAAACTTGGAGCCTAGAGAAAGGTAAATGGGACATTCTTAGATTATTACAATTCCAATAGGAAAATGGGAAATGACGAAATTAATTTTAAACTGACAATTGTGTTACCTAAATTAGTTTTTCGATGGATAGAAAGACTGGGATAATAATTATTCTGCTTCACTATCACTGCCAAAATATTGGTTTCTTATCAGAAAATGTAGCTCAATCGTTCAATCCTCTTCTCAAAATCATGCTATGGTGCTTCCAATTTTTTTGCGTAATCGCATTTCATCAATCTCTCTTGATAATTCTCATCATACTGGCAGTGACACAAATCTTCGTGGGCTATATTCATCTTCATAATTTATACTTAAAATCGTAAAACTCACAATCGTAAAATCAGCTATTATGCAGATTTTAATGTATTATATTTTGACCGACTATTACGAAGAGGGGCTCCTTTTTCATATTTACTCAGAACGTTCGTAAAAATAAATCGTTCACAGGACACACTTTCCATTCTCTCGCCTTCTTGTTAAACACACTGTTCCTTTTGGAAGGAAAAGGACGAGGAGGCAAAAATCAAAGAAACGTTTACACCATGCTAACATTTTGGTGCTAGACGCTACGAATAGGAGTAAGCAAATAAGATGAACACACTTCCGTTCCTTATTCAGGGGCTCAAGAATCGGCTCGAGTGGTGAGCTATTTGTCAGGAATAATTTGTACAAGCCCTAAAAAACAAAGTATGGTCCCCGAAAGAGATCTTTGGGGAAGCAGCCGAACTGCCACAGTAGCCTAAGCAAACAGCACAAACCGATTTGCAACATTCAACAAATCCGAGTCGACGAATGGACGTCGTTGCCGCTTAGTGCGCCATAATGAAAGATCTTTACCGACAGAAATATGGTGCGAAAAGGAAATTGAATTTTAAGTGTGAGTTGATTTCGGCTTAATGCTCGATATCGCTTAAGAATACTTTGATTTTTGGTTGAGCGGGCATTTTGAACTGACGCACGCAAGGAACGCTGATGTTCGCACCTAGGTAACTAACAATTTCCAACGTCGTCATCCACGAATTCCATTGAAGTGAAATTTTGACGAGAAAACACGTGCTGGTGCTTAATTTTTGGCCCTATTCAGTGGTTTATTTTAAAAGTAACCGGTTTTGATCATCCACGATTAAATATAAGGATTAAGGAAACCAAACAGCTTTTCCCGAGTACAGAAATATAAGAATTTTCGCACAACTGAGAAATTTCCGATACTTTTCCAACTACTTGGTTATTTTAGCATGTGCAGTGGAATGGGTTGGTTAACTTATTGGAGACGCGGGTAGGTTACAAACTTTTCCGGTCGTTTGATGATTGCCGCGGAGCTCCTTTGGGTATGCAGTAATTTTACCGCGTGAGGTAAACAGATCTACATTATTACCCGAAAAGCGTTTGAATTGCGGGTAATTTGGTGAAAGTAGAGATAATTTCTGGTGTTATTGATCACTGGAGGTTCTCGTAATTTTACCAGAATTTTTCCCTCTCTGTGTGACTGAAATTTGTGCAAAATCTGAAACCCAGGACGAAAAACTCAACAAGCGGAACTGTGCAGAGAGGGAGGTAGAATGAGAGCAGAGAAAGGACCACGTAAACCACCACCGTCGACGAATTCACAAATTAAGGTGATATATATCGCATCATCAGCGGGCGGTCCGAGATAACACCTTTGTGCTTAGCGCGAGGTGGCCCAGCCACAAAAGCGCGTGTTTGTCTTCCAGCAAATTGACCGTGCTGTCAATACACCCCCACGTCCCCCCCCCACCCGGAACCCTCGTCCCTCACACCCACCCCCTCCGCTCCCCCCGCTGGGCAAGGGCTCGACGCCTCCAGTGCCTCTTTATCCGCATTTTATAACTAATCTTAAAATACGGCCTCCTCTAGTTTTATTAGGATCCTAGGTGCTCTCATCCCTGAACAAGTCGAGGATTACTCGAATTACCCTTCCCGGGCCACAATTTTTCAGAATTATCAAATTCCTGGAGGTCGGGGGTGGCTAGCAGTCACCAGCTTAGTGTTGCCAACTGGGTGCAATTTTTGGGAAAGAGCCAGGGGGAGGAAATACAATTTACATCGAGGAAAAATATTAGCCACAACCAGGTGCTGGTTGGAAAAGTTTTCTATCTGTGGTTGCGTTAACTACTCACCTGAGGAGAATGGTATAATATGTAAAATACCATATTCACAGAGGCTGTGAATTATTATTCTAATGATCCCAAAAACAATGGGCGGGTAGTAAAAAAACAGAGATATGAATTTGAACGCGAATGGAAGGGGCTAAAATTGCAACTCGCCTATATCAAATGCCGTAACATTTGGGTGGTGGTCCACTGTATTATTGTGTGCAAGTTTTGCTTATATACGTAGTTTTACGTCATTTTCGTGTACCCAAAATATTTGACTTATTCTTTACGATTGGTGACATTACTTCTTCCGGTGGAATTACTTAAACCTCTATATAATTGAATATTATATACAGAATTTATATCATTAAATTGATGGATCGTCAATTTCTCCCACTTGAAAGATTTTCTGAGGGTGTCATAAATGGGTTTCCATTTAAAACTAAAAAATCTGGAGAGCGATTTCTTGGAAAATGAAATTCACTAGCCATAGAAGCGTTACGTTTGACTGAGGCATCAGACTCGCCAAGACACTTGTGGCGAAAATTTGATCGCGGAAAAGCCTTCAAAACGCCCGGTAGGCCAAAAATCAAACTCACACGCACGAATAGTTATCTCCTTGATTCTTTGTATTCGTTTTTATAGTCGCTGAGTTTTAATGGCTGACTATACTTAAAACCAATGTTAAAATAAAAGAATTGTTTTTATAATGGGTCCATATTACGAAATTATCTCGGAATTCCGTCGCAAATTTAAAAATTAAATTCAGACAGTCTGATTATTAATGATCTTGAAAATTAGCGCTAACCTTTGAACACTATTGCTCACCAATCTCTCACTCACATCACAAATTAAACCGTTGCGTCTTGATCATAGTTGCAACTTGAAAACGAGATAAAAATCTATTCTCGGAAGCTGGACTTTAAAAGAACGCCTAACAAGAGGCACTACTAGCTATCATGTCCCTGGCAGCTGTTTCCAAATGAAGTGCCGTATTTCCAGTTGAGCTTAAGTTTGGGGAAAATGCATGCAAGCAGTCACAATTTTGCGAATACTTACACAATTCTTTCGTTTTTCATAATCTCAGATCTACTTGGCAACTCTGTAGGGTTTTACGGTTAAAATTTTTGATCGGATTTACTAAAAATCAGAGCATCTGAAATTTATACTCTCCTACTATAATGTCCTTCGGAGCATTTTCGAGTTCTTCAACTTACTTTCATGCAGGGTTAAGTGGGGGATTTTAAAAACATAAAAATGTAAATATGAAGTAATAGGCTGGGATAATAATTTTGTAATCCTGTTCCCATATAGGGGAGGCATTCGGTTGGTTGAGAGATCAGAGAGATATACGGCACGGGAGTTGATATTGTTCATCGATAAGTAGATTTAAGGATAAATGTTCCCTTAAAATTTGTATGAATCCCTATGGCAGAGGTCTTTCAACCTATCGGTAGGAGTATAAAACTTCCTCTAATACAGGTAATGCACAAATAAATTAAATGCCATATTAAAACAATAATATTAGAGAGCTACAATCTAACAATGACATTATTTGATCTCGACTAAAACGTGAATTACAAGAAATATTGATCGCCAATATATTCTAATATTCTTCTCACTAAATTGTAAAGAGAGCTTTGTATAGATTCAAGCTCATCCAAAAGTTCTAACTGTGGTGCTCTACTGAGCAGGCACTAAACTACGCTCGATCTCAGCTGCGCCTAGAAAGTTCGTAATTGGAACTTTTGTTCAGGTTTTGTTTGGTTCCGCGCGTTTGGCTCGGTCAACGGAATTCTTAGTCGTGCGAACGGAACTCTATCAACAGAACAGAATCCTGGTTCGATGAATCGAATTCTCAGTCCAAGGAGCTAAAAATTCATCCATAAAACCCAATGAAACAATTTCATTCGATAAGAAAAATATACTCGTTACAGGACTTACAGGGTAACTAACGTTCATTGGTTCATTAAAATTAACCCTCGGCCCGTGGAGCTGAACCTTCGGTTCACCGATCTGTTATTTGGACGTATTTCTATCAAACAGAACTATGTGCATTAAGACATGAGCCATGAGACCCTTAAGAATATATGCATAACAGGGCTCACGTTATAGTGTACTTAGTTTCGTTTGAGAGAAATCCGTCCATTTTGTCCGGTCAACGAAAGAAGTTGGTCCACACAACTTGGAAATCAGTCCTATAAATCAAAAGCTCCCTCTGAACCTATTGGTACGTATAAGGGAAATATTACACACATCACATCTTCGGTAATATAGATCTCGGTAATAATAGAGTGACTATGTTCCTGCATGACGTAGAGAATTCTTCCTTTGAAGATTTTATTCCCATGTATGAACACCGAACGCTCGGTAGGGATGCCCGAACATTTTTCTCCAGTGCATACACCAAAAAGCCACGTTGAAACCGAAATTCGCTGGTCCCGAGTCCGTGGGAGGGTACGGAGTCAGACTGGGTCTAGAAGTCAATATTTCATAAAGGGCCATTGTGGCGTGGTTCGGTGTTGGGAGAAGTCTGAACCCGGAAAGGGGCCGTTCCAACTGGGAGCTATCAGTGACAATGTTATTGCGGCGGCTTCCGGCTCCGTTTGACGCGGTTTTACGCTCCTCCAGCGAATCCACCGGCTCTTTCTTCTCCGCGCACCTGGGCCCCGGGCCCCGATGAGCCGCCCCGGGCCGTGGACCCGGCTCCACGCAGTCTGCCCCGAAACCGCCACCTCTTCACTCCCTTGTAATGGCCATTTTATTGGCCAATTCATCCGGGCCCTCAAAAAGACCACTCTCAATGGGAATTCCTTCCCACCTCCTCATCCTTCTTCTCGTGCTTTTTCCATCTCTTGCTACAGTGTTGCAATCGCAGGTGGGAACTCGTGAGCTTCACTGAAGAAATTTGAGTTCAATGGGATTTGCACTAGAAAAAAAAACACATTGGATCTAGAGTCCAGACTCTTAAAAACATCAACAGGAAAAAGTAGTCTTGATTCAATCAAAATCTAGCTTAAATCAAGAACCAAGCCTCTTAATTAAAGCGGATTTCATTTTGATTCAAGCAAAAATCCGATTAAATCAAGAGTATTTTTTCCTGTCAATGTTTTCAAGAGTCTGGACTCTAGATCCAATGTGTTTTTTTTCCAGTGTGTCCTACGAAAAATCTCATCTGCAAAATTGGAAAAAATATTGAGATGGTCAATATTTGGGTTGCATTTTGCAAAAAAGAACCAAGAGCATTCCAATGTCGCTCGATTGTGCAACTTTTTTTTACTCTGAAAGTATGAATTAATCATTAAAACAAGTTTGATCTTTAATCTCAATAAACTATAAATTTATGATATAAATTGCGTTGTAAATTTAATTTTTTGCACGATTCCAGGAATTTTATTGCAAAAAATACAAGTTGCACAATCCTAGCAACATTGGAATGCTCTTGGTTCCTTTATGCAAAATGCAATCCATTTATCACGGTACCAAGAAGAGTCCTTGCGCAGTCCTAAAGAGGACTCAGAGGGAAGAAAAAGAAATTTTGTCGTTTTGCTTAACGGGAAAAGCCCAGAAGTTTCATTCCTGCGATTCGAACTTGGGACAAATCCCATGAAACGTTCCGCGGTGACATGGCCTAATAGCAAAGGCACCCCCGTTGCCCCGGGAAAAGATAGTCGCACGAAAAAACAACCATAAAATATATTCGTTTCATTATCATATGCCTTAACATGTCTGAATGAATTATTTTATTGTTTTGATAACCAGTTAACCATTATCACAATAGTTAACTTTCATCGTCTCAACGAGCACATAGCAAGTCACTTCCTTGTTGCAACGAGTTCATTCCTCAGCAAAACGATAACTTGCCAAAGAAATGAATATATTTATTGTTTATGGTACAAAGTTTTCTCAATGTAGGATGTACGATTTTTCCCTCACTGCCGACAAGAGCAGTAACAATTGGACTGCATTTTGCAATTTGGAACTATAAATTCTAGCCCGGTTTAAAAACAACGTATGTGCCATTAGTTTCCCTATGCACATAAGTGTTTTTCCAGAAGAGTCAGAATTTATAGTTCCAAATTGCAAAATGCAGTCCAATTACATCACTGAGAATGAGTTGTCTTTTAAATTTTTTGGTTGAATAAATTCGACGGATATCGCTGTTATGGGAAAACCCCCGTATTTTTGAACTGAAAATCTTGATAGAAATGTTCTCTCAAAATTGAATCAGTCTCCAATTTTCCTTAAATTTATACTAGTGAATGGCGCATCCCTGAACCTTAAATAGTTGTTTTTGGCAGGAGGGACAGTGGTTGAAGCCCGTTTCAAATAAGTTCTCCTACGATAACTTCAGATAATTTCTTTCCCGCTATACGCGCGAGATATGGATTCCGCATAAAGCAAAAAAGGAATAGTTATCCGAGTTGGAGAAAAAGTTCCCCTCACGAAACGTCTCATTTTAAAACATAAAACAGGCAACAATGTAAATGCATCTTCGATTTGTCAAATCCTACTTTAAATGAAGTTCATCAGATGATGCACCCCTCCCTACATCTCTAGCCCGATCAGCTTCCTCTTCCAAATGTTTCCTGCGAGGAAGGGGGAGGGGGATATTCAAAGCGCTGGTCGACTGTGATCAGCCCAAACGGGTGAGATATCACATTTAAAATGATGCATGACCATCTTATTGGACACGCCCGTTACACGTGAGAAGTCCCTTTCGATATCCACCCCTAAAAAACGCGAATACAAACTGCGTTTGAATGTATTTAGCCTTGACTGATGATCGGGAGGTAAATTGGGAGGAAAGTCGTCAGAATTTTTTCCTCCCTTATTTCTATGTGTTTGTAGCTAGGCTACATCTTTCACGTGCTAGCAGTTACGATATGTCTTGTCCGATTCATAACCATCGGGAACACCCAACTTTCATTCTTGAACAGAACAATGGAATAAAAAAAGGCGTGAACAAATATTGAGCCTTTCAATATATTCAAGAATACATCCACGTGGATGTAACATCCATCATAATTTCCTTAAGAAATTAAAGGAGAAAATACTTTAGCAGAATAAATGAGGTTGGATGTTGGATTTTTTTGTCAGTATGGTATTCATATTTTGGTGATATTTTATCTAAGATCTGAATTTGGCGGTTAAAATGACGGTAGAATTGAAGTGAAATACTCCCTCGAGGTAGTGAAATTACTATTGCTCGGAAACAATTTTGAAGTTTGCATTATCGCTATGATGAGGGCAAAGTCCTCGAAACGCGTTCGCAAAGTTAAAAAAAAGGTACAAGTGAGTCCAAAATATAGCTAAAATTTTTTACTGTTGATTATGTATAGATTACCGCCGTGGAAAGCCGCAGCTTTTTCTCCAGGCCAATTTTTTCCGGGAAAAGCTATTTTTTTTTAATTTTCACGGAAAGCACTTATCTAGTACCCCGACGTATAGCAAGCTGATTCAGCACTTACTTAAGAATAGAGTAGAACATTATACAAATTAATCCCACAATTTTGAGCCTCTCACAAGACAGAAAAGAAATTAAGTAGATCTTCATCAAGACTATGAACTTCACACTTCAAATAATTTTAACTCTCGTTTGGCTTGGGATTCTTTCTTTTTAAAGGGAGAGGCGTTAAATTGATCGTATGATTACATTTTACTGTAAGCAGAGCCATCAACATCCTAATTTTAGGATATTCGGCACCCAAGGATGATCCTATGTACAACAATTATACTCTGAGACGTGTGCAATTAGTGTGACACGTGTGTTTCGCAGTTATGTTTGGTGGGCTACTGGGATTGAAGCGACTGCTGCGTACCGTGAACAAAAGGCCAAAAGGGCCGTCACTGTCAGTCCTAAACAAATAATCCTCTAGCCTCCATAATTCTGCGGGGAGCAGCATTCGCCAATTGCTAAATCAGAACCATCAGCCTAACAATAGTATTCATTTTGAAATGAACGAGATAACAAAGTTTCACGCTGAGTCTAACATTTTTCTGCGCGGTGCTTTGATAAAACGTTTGAAACTTACGGTCCGAAAAGCGTGAAATTAACTGCAAAATACGCTCTTGCAAGTCCGTTTTCGGAGAAAAATATTTTGAAGACCCCTGATTAACAATATACTTATGAGCAATATAATCGGATGAGAAGTGATTGAATTCGAAGATTAGCATTATTGATTGTGAGTTGGCTGCGGCGCCTTGATACAACTATTCGTGTTCCACGGATGTGCGTGTTGCATGTTCAAAATTGAAGGCACTTTCGCTTTCTTCACTTCTTCAGAGATGCATAGCCATTATCAGTTGTAGCACTCTAATAACTGAGTACCTATTTAGGGAAGGCATTATCAGTTAGTGACACGAGACCAGAGTATCTAAAGGCCAATAATTGAATCGGTTACTCTTAAAATGACTTCAGCGCCAGAAATGAAAACACAAGAAAAACATTAGAACCGGTAAAATCGACCCGTTTTCAATCGTAGAATATAAAATCATGTGATCAATCAATTTATCGCTTTAATATTTCAGAGCTCTGGCATTTAGAACGGGTTGATTAAAACTTTTTTACTGTGTCTCTCGTAATCTAATTTCTGGGGCTTAGTCTGCTTTAGAATGGCCGAATCGCTTCGGTGATCATCTCGACTTACGAATACTGCACTGATTTTAAGTTGGTAGTTGCGTCTTGATTCAACATAGAGTACATAAAGTCGTATAATGGAAGAGCTGGCGCCACTTTTGAACATTTTCAAGGTTCCGAATTCCGTGACCTCTATGTCACGCCGCGCGACCATTTCGATACATGATCGATTGTTTTCAATTAATGGATACCCGGTTGACGATAGGCCATTCGGAGTCAAAACAAAGAGGTTATGAATTATTACGTATTATTCATCGCCATTTTTATCGAAAAGGTGATCGAATCTCGGCGCACACAGGGCTCGGAACTCATTGACCAGAACATGACCCCGGCTCTCTTCATTATGATCTTACGACTGTATGTACTCTATGTGGTTCAACCATTCAAGTTTCACGGTTGGACGTGTTGCATGTTAATAATTGAAGGCAATCTCGCTTTTCTCCTTTCTTCAGAGATACAGGGGAAGGGGGTGGTCGAACTTTGGCGTTTTCCATACCCCCTCCCCCCTTATCTTTGTAACTACTCTAGCAGCACGTGATAAGAGAATGTCTTCTCACGAATCACTGTAGTGAATCTTAATGAAATTTGGGATTTAGTCCAACGGAGTGTAAAAATTTGACGCTTTAAATCTTAAATATGTATGACCAAAATATGGTGAGCTATTGTGATCAAAAATCTTATAAGGTATAAAGACAGGGTGAGGGGTAGAACCGAGAACATCTCGTAGCGCTCTCGAAACTCGATGGTCTGTGCTGCCGTGCTAAGGAAAAACGCCGTATGAACCTTCAGGCGTTGCCAAATTTCCTCTGATAAAACAAGAATTTTCTAGTAAATCTAAAAAGATTTGTCTTTCAATTTTTCAGATAATTTTGTTCCCAATTTTGTCTAAATTTCCTGAAAATTTCAAGGAAGCATATTCATAACTTCCCTCGAAATTTCACATTTTATCGAAGAAAATTTGGCAACTCTCGAATGTTCATACGGCGTTCTTCCTTAGCACGGCAGTGTGTCTGCGATTGTCGCCTCGGAATTAGGCGAGCTCTTTCGGGATCCATCATAAACGGCGGCGCATTCGAATGTCCAGCGGTCGCCCGCCCCCCGGTTCAATATTTGGCCAGCTTCCGGTCACCGACGCGAACGGGACCTGTGACAGAGCCTTTGATCGCCATCCTCCGGCCGTCTAAGACGATTATGCTTCCTTCATATTTCTATTGTCCGGGGTTTTTTGTAGGGAGGCGCGGCCCGGCGGAACCACCTTTGATCTCGCGCTGGGAACAACGCGTGTTCCGACGAGGGTGAGAATGGATTCCCGAACGCCCGGCGAAGAGGAACTTGACTTTAAGTAGATGATAGATGTAGTTTCGTCCGGCCTCGTTGAAATTATCATACGGGCTTTCCGGTGTAGTACAAGTGATACTGTAGTCTGGGGCGTTTTTTGATGAGAATAAGGGGATCTGGATGGGATGGTCCGTTGGAGGAGGTGTGGATGGACCACTGGACTGCCGAGTCAAAGAAAAGGACGGTACATGCAAAAAGTCAGCTTCTTGAGAGAAATGAAAAAACCGCATGTGCATCACGGACTGAAAAAATAACAGGTAAAATTTACAATTTTTCGGTAGCTATTTGGTCACTGGAGATCACCGAAAATTTCACCGTCGTGAATATTATCGTGTTCTCGTCGGTCAATAGATGATCTAACTTTTCTTCCCCGATACAAGGTACTTGATAATATACCATGTTTGATAGTATAAATTGATGGAATTATGTGTATCATTACATCAGGAATGGTCAATAACTTCCAGGGAAGAAGGTAATCATATTGGTATTTTTTTCTTTGCTGTCTAGTGCATAACTTCTTGCAGCTAAGTTGTAACCATGACCTCATTCATGCGCATTATGATTACAAATTCAGTTAATTTACATTTTGCTCTATAAAACACCGTTTTTTTTTAAACTTATGTGATCATTTTATGAGTTAATTTACAGTATTACTTTAGCACGGCAAGAAAATGTAAAAACACAACAATACAGTATGATATTATCTCATCAAAATTTCACCCAGAACGCGGAAAAAATGTTTGGAATTTTTAAAATCAACCCTTAAACTGACACTTAAGCAGATTCAGTTTACAACAGAAGTAGACGCCTCGCTCTAAAAAACATCGGGAAAATCGAGATTAACATCACTAATTTGTTAAAATTATAACTATTTCGGATATGTTCATTGTATTTTTTGTAGATCATTTTTATTATAGTATAAATATTATTGTTATTGACCTGTGCAGTAAAACTGAAAATCCTCTTGAGAGAGGTAATTTTGAAAATTGCCATCGATTTTTTCCTCGCTGACCAATTTTAACTGAAGGGAACTCAAGCAAGCAAGATCTGGACCTCGTCTTCAAATTTGAAGGATAAATCGCAAAATACTCTATTCTCAGTGACAGCTGCTTATCCAATCGAATTTTCATTGCAGCGTGCAAGTAATTTTCCAACCGGTAAATTCAGTAAACTGTTTAACATTAGCCTTTGATTTTAAAGGTTTAATCCCTCTTCTATTTTCTATCGAAATTTCTAGGAATTTCGGTGGTATAATACATGAACTGATATTTACAGGTAGTAAAGTACTCGTAGTAAAAAAAAGAGAGAGAGAAAAATTAAAGGCATCTTAATACCATTTGACAAAATGAACCTTACATCGTCCTCGCAGCATTGAAAATTTTGGTGGGCTTCATTTTTTTGATTGGAGGAAGTACGATAATAGTTATAGGCTCAGAATAATTTGTGTCTCAATTCTCTTGAAAATGTGACTTCGTTACATTTACAAAGCTAAATTCCAAAAAGTTTACTGTAAAATTATGAGTGTCAAACTTCGCATATCCGTCCTGATCCTCAGCCAGAATGGCTGTCCCCGTTTGAGCTGCAATTCATTCGATGAATTTCACCTGAGATGATCACCTCTAGGCTCTTGGTTTTTTTTTGCTTTGTTACGAATTTATGCTATAAGAAAGATGTGCCTTCTTCCTCCAACACACAAAATTTCGATTACCGACGATGAGGAAGTGAACAAATCTCAAAGAAATCGGTAGAAATTCTTTACATTTTTTGTCCATTTGCTCAACCATTAGAAACCTCTATATCTGTAGCTGTACTAATGCCGATTTTTATATTTTACACTTTGTTAAAGCAACAGTTTCTAAAGGGCGAATAGAGAAAAAGAGCAACCTTTCGATTTGCCACTGGATCTAAATTGGGAAGAAATCACAAATCCATGGAGGTGGAGTCAGAACACGGAATTACGGCTGTCAACAATAGCCCGATTTGCAACGAAAATCGATAATATTTTTGGAAAACATCCGAAAATCGATTGTGCCAGCATCTGAAAGAGGCGATTACGTCGTGTAGTTTACTCTCGCAATCGCGCGGAAAATCGCCGAAGAAAGTTGGTTCAATCGAGGATAAATAAAATAAAACGGGAAGAAAGGAGGTGCGTAATGGTTGTATAAATTGGGCCGATCGCAGCGGATTGGAGGTGTGATGTGAGAAGAAAAGTAGGCGCGATTATCCCTTCCTTTTCTCTGAAATAAAATAGGGAGATTAAAGCTTACTCTAGTGGAACGAGGCCCGAGCGATTTAAAATGATTATAACACGCCGATGAGAGTGTGTGCGTTGGAGAGGTGGATGTGTGAGTGATCGCTGGTTCATTCACAAAATCCTCCAGGAGGTGGACGCGATTACAATTCCATTTCAGGGTGAATGTGAGCTCAAATATTCAACCGAAATCTATATATTCAGTAAATAGGTACATAATTTCTATTTATTTTTTTTTAACGTGTGTGTCGGGAGACTATTCTAGCAAAGTTTTCTTGAACTGTAAGAGCAGAAGAGTTAAAAGCAAAAACGTTGATTCTTGTCAAAACCAAAAATCAGTTTATATCTTGCCAATTTTTTTCATAGTACTAAGCTATTTTGTTCACTCACTTTGCCAAGGAAAATTAAAAACTGTTATTAATACATTAAGAGACGCTTGCAAACAAAAAAATTAGGACATATGCAAAAAAAAAAAAAATTATGTATTTAAATCTTTCCAATTAGCACTTTGTGCCTATAGTTATAAGTAGATGAGCGAACTTTGCGATTGCACCAAAAAGTTTAAAAACAAAAGACAAAACAATTCTTCCCCTCCAGCCCAGATTCTTGCTACCTAATTAAAAGGTCACTTTGATTTAGTCATTATACTTACCTGTAAAAACTAATCCATGGTACATCGGTGCCTTTCTTGGTGCTAGAATTAATAGAATTAATAACTTTCTACATTCGGACCAACTTGGCAACATGGACAACAGAGTGGGAAAAACAATAAATCAAGCGATTATTCGAACTAAGCACTTACTAACTACGGAAACATTGTTTATGCGCAATCAGCCACCTGCTTAATAATCAGCTTAACAGAGGGGTTAAATATTGACGTGTTCCATGCAACATCCCGAATTCCCGATACCAGCACCAGTCCCGTTCTAACTCACCCTTCTTCGCCCCCCCTCCCTTTCGTAATCATTGAGGTTGCCAATCATGCGTGCCGCGTTTTCATGATATTTTCATTTTCAAAAATGTGCGACCATAATGATCACCTTTTTTTCAAGGTAAAGTAACTCCTCTATGAATTAACTTCCTTTTATAGTATATGAAGCGTGTGGCTTCGAAAAAGTATAAACGTCATTTTATGTTTGGCTAAAATTTTGCAGCTTTCAATCGAACTAAAAAAATATAGTTCAGTTATATTTTGATCCACATATCTTTAATATAGCAGAGAATTTCTTGGGGGAAAAAATGATTTAAGCGTTTGTGCTTTAGGCTTCAAATAAATGAGCAAATGAGAAGTTTCAGAAGAATTTAAGTAGACGTATTAGTCAACGAAAATTATCATTTGAAGTAAGCCGAACCTCTTACGACGGAATCAAGAGATATTTTTGAAAGAAAGCAAGCAAATAATTTAACGATACTTAAGTATAGGTGCCTCTCTGTAATGTGTCCTTGCAGAGCAAATATTTTTGAAAGTTCGATGACTCTCTTGAAAGTCGAGAGCCGAGAAATGTGAGAGATTGTGCTAAGTATATGAGTAACATATCTCTCACCTTGGAAATTATAATTAAATCAAATTCCCGATGAGAGCTGTTCAAAATTGCCCCTAAGACGACTCAATTTTTAAAAATTTTCTTGGGAGACCTTCCGCCCTCCTTTAAAGGTAGGGAATTTTATCTTATAGCCTATTTTGAGCCGGGAAAATCTCGTGGACCCACTTTAGTGGGGTTATGATAACAGCTTATCCCTAAAAACATAGCCCGAATATGCGAATAAAGAAGGAGATTTAATTAAAATATGGGTAAACAAGGCTAAAAATTATTGAAACACTAAAAGGCAGGACGTTTCAAGCTGCTACCAGCTCATTTTCAGCTGTTTTTATGTGTTTTTGCAGCTGAAACTGAGCTGGTAGCAGCTCGTAACGTCCTGCCTTTTAGTGTTTCAATAATGTTTAGCCTTTTTATGGGTAAACAACCCATATTTTAATCAAATCTCCTTTCTTATCCCTAAAACTGAGTCCTCAATTTAATGTTTTTAATTTTTTTTTTCAAGATCAATATTCTGCATGCATGCAAAGCTCAGGAAAATTTAATTTTTAAATGATACACGCAAAGAATCAAAATTTTTCTCGTGGTATAAAATGAAAACTAAAGTAGAATCCTGTGAGAAACCTACCTTGTTCCCCCATATGAGATTCCTTGAGACTCGACAACCCTGTGCGGAGATGGAAACCTCCGAATCGGTGGTTCCGCAACCAGTGGTACCAAGCTATGATTTGATGAGTCAGAAATTAGGGATGGCCTCTGGCTGTTCCGGGTTCACCCCGCCAGATGCGCCCCGGCAGAGGTGTCATCCCAAGATCAGCTGTTGTTTTACCCACCCTGCCCACTTACCGTGTAATCGTCTACCCCCCCCCCCCNGTCCCTACACTTTCGAAGGCTTAATTTTAATAACTACCCTTGCACTCTATTTTCGAGTTCAGCGGTGGAAATGGACACGGTGTTAACATCGGTCTCTCCCGTGTAGTTGCGCACCGTCAGAATCGTGTTTTCTAAACAAGCGGTCTGATTATCATTGATGCTTAATCCACAGCTTATCAATTGTTTTAATCACAATTGAGTCAGTTTCCGTTAAACGGGCGTAAGTCCAAAAAATAATGAGCCCTAGCTTTCGTTGATTAAGTAGGGTGCTAGGGCTCATGCATGAGTTTTTAGACTTATGCCCGTCGAACAGAAACCGATTCAATTATTTGGTCGAGTTTAACAGAAACACACTAAATCGTATATTCGAAAAAAAAAATAGTTGGAAGTAGTTTTAAATTCAACAAACGAGGACATGAAGACAATTTTCACCTTCAAATCGTCGAATAGGTAAAAAAAAAAAAAAAAAANAGCTTATGGAACTGGTGGAGGCTCGGTCATGCCTCTGGAACCCACGGAATGCATTTTATGCTAACAAAAAACTTAAATACTGACTTTTTTTTAATATTTTCTGTATTGAAAGGGTGTTCACTATAACAACGAAAACGACGATGCTTATTCACCGCCCATAGCAAAAGCACGTCTTCTTCGTCGGATGAAGACATGATGCACTGCCACCATGACCCAACAGTATTGTTGATAAATTAAAATCGAGTCGCGAGGGAGTTTAACCCTGTATAAATACACGCATCAAATCCCCGTCAAGTCGCAGTCTCGGATCAAATGATCGCAATCGCGTCGCGATCAAGAGTCAAATGCTGTATAAACACGGCCTAATTGGACTACATTTTGCAATTAGGAACAATAAATTCTAGCCCGGTTTAAAAACAACGTATGTGCCATTGATTTCCCTATGCACTTAGGTGTTTTTCCAGAGGAACCAGAATTTATAGTTCCAAATTGCAAAATGTAATCCAATTATTATTCATGGTTTTTTCAGTTCATCACCGAACACCGACACTCCAGTCGACTTCCTTCATCCAAGCTCGTCGCTCGTCGGGCGTCCGTTCGGCGAAAGCGTTAACCAGCTAATGATTATTTGAACAATACGAGTCAATAGTTGTATTATTACATACGCGGAGAGATTAATGACGCGGAGGGTGGTGTGGGGTGGGGTGGGGTGGGAGGGGAGGGGGAGGAAGCGAGGCGCGGATTGCACATCACGCACGTGGCCGCAGCGAATGCACGCGCCGACCGAAATTTAATGCACTAACGAGCTAATGAAAACATATTCACCACTCACCGATCCGCTACTAACGTCTGTACCTTCCATCGTCCAATGGCCCAAAACAAAACAACGCGCTGACTTAATGAAAAGCACCCGCGATTCGTCGAATTGATGCGCAAATAAGCGGCTGTGGCGCTGTGGGTCCCACGAAAAGCACAAGAGGCGAATTTTTGAGTGTGGATGTGGTTAAAGTTTTTAACTTACTGCCAACTTTCGTCATAATTCAAATTCAAGTAATAATTAAAATTCCTTCCGCGCAACGGTGCGCCTACAAAATTTGGTTTTCATTCTGGCTGCAATGACGACCACATTCAAAATTCTCGACCCACCTCCCTGAATGGGCGCAAACGTTCACGGAAAAAAAAATTGCTGATTCAACAATTCAATTGCTAAAAACAGTGAGTGCAATGTTTCAACGCAGATTTTACAACAAAAAAATGCTACTTTAACCACCCCCGTGGTTAAATTAGTTTACAATGTGGTTAAAATAGCATTTTTTTGTTGTAAAATCTGCGTTGAAACATTGCACTCACTGTTTTTAGGAATTGAATTGTTGAATCAGCAATTTTTTTTCCCGTGTTGGCCAAAATTTATCAAAAAACTGAGTTTCATTCGTGACTTCAAGAAAGCGTTTTTCTCCTTTGATTTGCAACTGTGCTGAAATGATTGAAAAAATCGATCAAATCCATAACTACCCAAGAAAAAAAANAAAAAAAAAAAAAAAAAAAAAAAAAAAAAAAAAAAAAAAAAAAAAAAAAAAAAAATCCTCTTAAAAATTAAATAACTGATTTTAAACCAAGCAAACACATTTTCTATTTTAATTAGACTTCCGAGTCTCCATTTGCAATAAAAGTGATGAAGGCCCGCTAAAACCTATTTTGATCACACTCTGTGAACTGTTCCCCTGAAGAAAGAGTCTGTTTCAGGGACACTATAAATGCAGCTCTAGGCCCAGTAATATGTGCGAAAAGACCTAAGATTGGTCGAGAAAGCTCTAAAGCATCAAAACTCGAGATTTGAGGGTATTAGCAGGGGGCTGGGGAAAGTGGTATGATAGGCGAAAAGGCGATCACTTAATGAATATAAATGGTCCCTGGAGGGAGCCCAGGGATTCAATCATACGCTCTTCGACCCGCGGTCGCCTTCCCGAGCCGTGCTGACTCGGCCAATCCCACCCTCATTCTCATCCTGCACTGCTCAATCTCAAATCCTGAGGGCTAAGCTTTCTCCACGATCCCTTCGAACATATATTCGATGGCTCCTTACAAATTATCAACGGTGAAACTAGAAAATCACCTTTCTCCGTCAGTGCGGCGTTTTCAAACCGGAGGGAGGGCGCAAAATTGACACCCAGGAAACTATGGAGTCGATGAAGATTACGCACGCCTATTTCGCCTTCAATTTTCAAGGTAGGCAAAAAACATCGCCAGAGCAGCAATGGTTTTTTATATGTATATTCGTCTTATACGTCTTATTTAGAGTTCTGTCCCGTGATGTCAATAAAGATTGCCTTGCAGTAACGTATGTTATTCCATTCGAAGATTTCGATGCTAAAATTATTTTTTTATTTAAATATCTATGTTTGATTATTATTTTTGATGTTTTTGTTTCCCGGTCAAGGAACGGGTTGAAACCACCCCGAAAGACTTATTTTTTGTTGTTTTGTAGCCCTGGTTACCCTTTTTCCTGTGTTCTTTTAGTTTGATTATAAATATACAAGAAAAAGAGGAATGGTCACTCTAAAATATTTTTTTTGGGAAGAAGAGTTTCGCTAGCATACATGCAGAAAACGCCAATAATCTTAGTTTGCCACGTGCTGGATTCCAGACCTTTTTTCACTTTACAGAGCAGGATAAAGTATGCGATCACACACAATTATCATCAAAATTTAAAAATTGACAATCAGGGTCACGTGCGACGTCCGTGCGTTCGTTGATTGCTTATCCGTTCAAAGAGGAAATACTGTAGTTACTTCGCACATATTAAAAAAATCACATAATTGCTCTTTGAACGTTTAACAAAAAAGAAAAAAAAGAAGGGAAAAATGAAATATGAAAATTTTTTACAAAAATTATGTAAAAATCATTCCTTTTCTTTTCAATTATCTCTACTATCTGTATTCTTAATTGAATCAGTGAGTTCAAAAACACACCAACTTGGTAACTCGAAAATGCGCAACTTTCATTGAAGACTGTCAATTTTTATAAAGGTCATCGAAGTTAGCGCATCTGTTCCAACTTGGACCTTTAAAATGTCTTTAAAAGCTTGTCTTTCGAAAACAAAAATCTTTTTCTCAAACTAATTTCTCCATCTACTGTGCAGTTTTGTGTGTGTCTTGATTACTTTCATTTTTCCGAGTTGGTGTGTTTTGGTTCTCACTGATTCAATTTGAAAAAAACCATGGACAAATGGACCATCCTCAGGATGTAAAGTTCGTACGAATCAGGTGCGAAATTGCAATTGGATGTGTGAAATTGGCACTAAAGCTAATCACACGCGGTTATACTCTCCGACAATCCTAAGCCGAGGAACTACTTCATTCAGACTCGGATCTCCACATCCGTCAACATTTTTATGAATGGGATAAACCGAGGCTAAACCCAAGTCCAACATCGGTTTAGCATACCTAAACACTCCGGAACCTCGAGGACCACCGCTCAGGTGCCACATCGGCCCGCCACCAACACAAGCTTAGAATAAAATACTCCACTCGCTCCGAAAATAGGTACCACCGCCGAGAGGACAAAGACGCCAATTTTCCGCTCGATTTGAGGCGATGGCCCTTACTCGATCACCTTTCCGAGTGATGAATGAGGCCTCCTCTACCACGTGGGCTGTGAGAGTGAGATATCGGTGGAATTGAGATAGCGTAGTAAGGTGGTAAAGGGTTTGCGGGTGTTATGACACTTGAGCAAAGGGTTGAGCGAGTGACTCCATTGAGGCCATTGATTGAGGCCATTGAGGCCCGGATTTCGGCCACCTGGACAGACTCCCTCGCGGAGGTCGCGATGAGCCGCACGCCCGCCTTGAATGAGGACCCGGTTAAATGCTGTTTAGTAAACAAATTTCCTCTGTTTGCCCATCGCGAGACCTTTTTTCGGCATCGTCGCAAAGAGGATGAAATTGCGATTTAACCTGGATAAGAGAACATGATCTTCGTGTTATTAATACGAACCTTAAAAAAATATTGTTTAAAGCTACGAACGAGTTTTGATTTTTCCTTTCTTATTTTCTTATTTCTTCAAAGTTTATCATAATTCCATACCAGTAATTGTCCTCAGTATTTCTCTTTATTCCTTCTTAACTATTCTTTCCTGAAATACACGTATTTCTTGATTTGATCTTTGAAGTGTTTTGTTTTCCAATCATATTTGAAGTTACTTTATTAGCCTTACCAAATTATAGTGGCCATACAAGCATACGTTCATGATCCACCTTTTGGCGATACAACTATTCGGCCATGTGAAAATTCCAATTGCCCAGAATTAAAATTGTAGACAAGATATTGAAACGTTAAAGTCACTCCTCCGCGACTGTAAACGATCAAAGTAAGCGTGAATTTCACGATGATACCACTATTCGACCACTTGAGCGCCCATGTTGCCTACATTAAAAGTTGAAGGCGAACTAACACATGTGTAAAGTCGCTTTTCCGACGGGTAAAAACCTATTTTCTTTGTAGATTCCGAGTAAGCGTGCCGTTTTACGATGATACCACTATTCGAGCACTAGGGCACGTGTTGCCTCAACCAAAAATAGCAGGCGAGCTGCCGATGCGTTAGAATAATCTCTCCAAGTTTAGTAACATGGTATTTTGGGTGTGTTTCGAATAGGCGTTACATTTGTGGTGGCTACCACTATTCAACCACGTGGGCGCTCATGTTGCCCACACTAACGTACATGTAACTTTTATCATTTATTGTCTTTAGTATTTATTTTTTAACCTGTATTTTTCATATTTCTTCCAACAATTTTTTCCTCAAGTACACGTGTTTCTCAGTTCAGCTCAGTCAGCACCGCAATATTTTTAAAACATTTTTAAAACATTTTTGACATTATTTTGTAATTATTTTTAAAACATTGTCAAAATATTTTCAAAATTGCTACATGTTAACTCCATGTACATATTTTAAAAATATTTCCAAGGAAAATTTTAAAAATATTTTCAAGGAAAATTTTAAAAATATTTTAAAAATATTTTATCGAAAATATTTTACCGGAATGTTTACCTATTTGTATACCATGCGCGCTCTATCAATGGTTATTGACACTATTCCCTTCTGTATACTCAGCGCGCTCTGTCAAATAGATGTGGAAGTACAGGCAAATTTCGTCATTTTCATAATACTGCAATTTTATTACATTTGAAACATGAAATACACAAGTACTGAACATTTTAATCCACTTACCTGAATTCCTGCGACGTTTAGGAGCGTAAAACACCGGGACGCCCTCGTGCGGACTGGAACCTGGGCCGCGGGTTTGGTAGCCGAGCACTCTAGCCACTGAGCCACAGAGAGCTCATGGTTGGCCGGGTTAAAATCACGCCTGTTATAGCATGCGTTGCGTCAGTGCGCGGCTCGTTCCTGTTATTTGTTTTTTTCGATCTCACGTAATAGGTGCTTACATTAAATTTACACTAATGTAAATAACACCTCATAATAACCGAAAATAAGGACTTGAAAATATTTTTAAAAAATATTTTTAAAATAATTCAAAAATATTGTTTGTAAATATTTTTTAAAAAATACTTTAAAAATATTTTCAAAACTTTTTTATTAATACTTTAAAAATGTTTACAGACAATATTTTTGAATTATTTTCAAAATATTTTCGAAAAAATATTTTCAAAATATTACTTAAAAAAGTTTTGAAATATTTTTGAAAATAGTTGGAAAATATTTTTTAAAAATTATTTATGTGACAATATTATGAAAATATTTTTATGCTTTCATTTTATAAATAATTACATTAAATATTTTTACGATATTGCTATGTAAATTATTTTTTAAAAGTATTTTCCAATTATTTTCAAAATGTTTTAGCAATGTTATTTAAAACTTTTTCAAAAATATTTTTTAAAACTATTTTAAAAAAGTTGTATCAATATTTTTCAGAGGATATTTTAATAGCAATAATGAAAATATTTTTAAAATGTTTTTAAAATATTGCGGACTGACTGGGAGTGCTTCGAATATTCATATGTGCACATAATATTTGAATTTAATTTATTAGTCTTGCTAATATACGGAGGTCGTAAGCCACTTTGAAAGAGCCTCGCCAAGTTTCGCCCCTTTTTTTTATACCCGAGTTGGTCAACCGGACAGTGCTCAAATGAAAGCCTATGGTAAGGCAAACTTCCATGCAAAGTTTCAACTTGAAGTGACCCCTGGTTTAGGCTGTACAGCGTTGCCAATTTTCCAGTTTCATGTGCTAAAATCAAGGATATTGGACTATTAGTCCGGTGCATAAGTAGACTAGTACACCCAAGTTGGTCAACGGGACAGGGCTCAAACGAAAGCTTATGGTAAGGCAAACTTCCAGGAAAAGTTTCAACTTGAAGTGAAACCTCGTTTAGGCTGTACAGCGTTGCCAATTTTCCATTTTTATGCGCTAAACTCACGAAATACTGAATCATCATGGTTCAACAGACTATTATACCCGAGTTGGTCAACGAGACAAGGCTCAAACGAAAGCTTATGGTAAGGCAAACTTCCAGGAAAAGTTTCAACTTGAAGTGAAACCTCGTTTAGGCTGTACAGCGTTGCCAATTTTCCATTTTTATGCGCTAAACTCACGAAATACTGAATCATCATGGTTCAACAGACTAGTATACCCGAGTTGGTCAACGAGACAAGGCTCAAACGAAAGCTTATGGTAAGGCAAACTTCTGGGAAAAGTTTCAACTTGAAGAGAAAACTCGTTTAGGCTGTACAGCGTCGCCAATTTTTCATTTTTATGCGCTGTACTCACGAAATACTGAATCATCATGGTTCAACAGACTATTATACCCGAGTTGGTCAACGAGACAAGGCTCAAACGAAAGCTTATGGTAAGGCAAACTTCCAATAAAAGTTTCGACTTGAAGTGAAACCTCGTTTAGGCTGTACAGCGTTGCCAATTTTCCATTTTTATGCGCTAAACTCACGAAATATTGAATCATCATGGTTCAACAGATTAGTATACCCGAGTTGGTCAACGAGACAAAGCTCAAACGAAAGCTTATGGTAAGGCAAACTTCCAGGAAAAGTTTCAACTTGAAGTGAAACCTCGTTTAGGCTGTACAGCGTTGCCAATTTCCATTTTTATGTGCCAAAATGAAGGAATTCGGGACTAATAGTCCAATGCATCATAATTAAACAGACTAGTGCATCGGTCTACGAGCTGAATACTACCCTGAGATCGAATAGAAGCGCAACTAAAGAGCCATCGTGAACTTTTCGAAGCAGTGTTGCCAATTTATTATTAATTTGTTTAACAAAAAATTAGGGTTTTTCCGAGATTTTTGGCGGAAAACGTACCTTCATGGGCTATAACTTTGATGAGTATGGGCTAAACATTACGACTCGATAGTAAATGAACGCTACAGACGGAGAAAATTGAATTCCGAACGCAATGTTGCCAAGTATATTTTAATTTCTTACAAAAACTAAAGATTTTCTCACGTGAATGCTTCGATAACGTAATTTCCAAGGCATTCATGTCATTCTGATGACTGAATATCACCATGGCATAGTACATGATTTCTGTTCAAGGCAAAAATGGAAAGTTCAGAGTAACGTTGCCACATTGTGTACATTTATTTTACGACGAGACGCCGATATTTTTGAGCTTTTCGTGCAAATAATCGTGTTTTCAGGTTCCTTCACCATACCATTGAAGTTTCACTTCAAGTTGAAACTTTTCCTGGAAGTTTGCCTTACCATAAGCTTTCGTTTGAGCCTTGTCTCGTCGACCAACTCGGGTATACTAGTCTGTTGAACCATGATGATTCAGTATTTCGTGAGTTTAGCGCATAAAAATGGAAAATTGGCAACGCTGTACAGCCTAAACGAGGTTTCACTTCAAGTCGAAATTTTTATTGGAAGTTTGCCTTACCATAAGCTTTCGTTTGAGCCTTGTCTCGTTGACCAACTCGGGTATACTAGTCTGTTGAACCATGATGATTCAGTATTTCGTGAGTTTAGCGCATAAAAATGGAAAATTGGCAACGCTGTACAGCCTAAACGAGGTTTCACTTCAAGTTGAAACTTTTCCTGGAAGTTTGCCTTACCATAAGCTTTCGTTTGAGCCCTGTCCCGTTGACCAACTTGGGTGTACTAGTCTACTTATGCACCGGACTAATAGTCCAATATCCTTGATTTTAGCACATGAAACTGGAAAATTGGCAACGCTGTACAGCCTAAACCAGGGGTCACTTCAAGTTGAAACTTTGCATGGAAGTTTGCCTTACTATAGGCTTTCATTTGAGCACTGTCCGGTTGACCAACTCGGGTATAAAAAAAGGGGCAAAAAAACACCACTTTTTGGCGAGGCTCTTTCCTTTGTGAAAAAAAGGGAGGTGTTGAGGCTGCGGCAAATTTCACGTAATTACTTTGGGATTGTTTAGACCAATGTTTCGAATGCGTTTTGAGAGTTGGGAGGTGTCAAAAAATCGGAAAAATCGTGTAACTTACACTGGAAAAAAAAACACATTGGATCTAGTGTCCAGACTCTTGAAAACATTGACAAGAAAAAGGACTCTGGATTCAATCAGATTTAAGCTTAAATCGAAAGGAAATCCACTCAAATTAAGATGCTGGTTCTTGATTTAAGCTTAAATCTGATTGAATCAAGAGTATTTTTTCTTGTCGATGTTTTTAAGAGTCTGGACTCTAGATCTAATGTGTTTTTTTCCCAGTGTATCTTATGGACAGTGCCTTTATATTGATGAGGTTGCAAATGCTGTAAATGATAAAAAGTAATGCAATTTCCGTCTACTAGTTGAATATCAGAACAGTCACCCTCGGAATAGGAACATAGGCAAACAGTAACACACCAGAAAGTTGCAACTCATGGTGAGTCAATTGAAATTTGTTAGAATAATTTTTGTCACTAGAAATAGGAGGTTATGCAATTTAATAAGTTGAGACAAATGAGCAAACTTTTTGCGGCCTGCTTGCCTTTTTTTAGAGCATCGGTCGATTCTATCCTAAACACTTGGTCCATACGCCCACTGAGCGCTTTTGCGGAAGGGTTGAATCCTCTCCGATGGCATTTCGTCGAGTATTCACAACTCACTCCCGTTCATTTGAGAAACCAAATCAGCGCTCCATTCAAACGGCCGTCGTCCCCACAAGATGGATCGCAACGGAACCTCAAACCGACGCCCCGCAACGGGAAGTTATCGACGCGACGTTCACCGCAAGTCAAGAAAACGTCCCTTCCACAGAGACCGGGGGAAGAAGGAGAGATCGAAGGTCCTCTCATCAGCGCGTTGACCTTTGACACGGGGCACGCGGTGTGAAAAGGCACCCGCGAAGGACGCTAAAAAGCTCCCGCGGACAGATAACGGGCCGAAGACGGATGATACCGCCAGATACGCATCTTCCATTCAAGCGACGAGACACGGCGGACCATATGCAGGTCGTCGAGTGTCGCTACTCCTCTAACATAATAACCTACCTTCATTTCCACGTGAGCCGTGGGAAATATAGAGTTATACGAGGAACAAGGCTCATCTTGGAGGGTGGTTGCGCCCTTAGGCCGGGGGAGCGAGGATGTGTCGTCGGCGCTCACCCTCCGGTTATTTTACGGCGCGGCGGGGTCAGTCACGAGGAAAGCCGACTGATAAGGCCGCCTTTTTGGCCATTCGCTAACGGCTTCCGGGAGGATGAGCAATTTCCCCGATCCGGGTTTTTTTGGCCGGTGTTTTTCATTGTAGCAATCTCGGAAATTGGATCGGGAGCTTCCGCGCAATACGTCTCCTTTTATAATATCATAAACCTTTGCTCCTGGTCGCTACTCCGCGCTTCGCCCGCCCCCCGCCCCGCGCGGATGATGTACAAGTCATCGTGGCTCTCGCTTTGTTTTCGTCTTCGTCTCCGTTGCCATGTCATCCGGCAGATAATTGGAATTTTGTCAATGTCTATTATAAAAATTGTACGATTAGAGAGCTCTTTATTGTCAATGATCATCATGGATACAACAATACTCAAACCTTGCAAACTTTAGCTACGGAGCAATAAGAGGAATTGTCTCCTTTCGAAAACGGCTTAAAAATTACGATGAGCCTATCGGATAAGTCTGATATACACTCCTAACTTCACAATCTGCCCAAGAAAAATATTAATTGTAAATACAAAATTCGCCGGTCGATCAAATCTTGCCTCATCATGTGTGTTTTGGCAGGTTGGCATCGACCATGTTGAACATTGCGTAGCATCTTAATGCGCAAGGGTTGGATGGGAATATTGCGTAGCATCTTAATGCGCAAGGTTGGGTTGGGTTGGTGCGCCGTAGTATCGTTTTCGGAGCGGGAAGCTTGAAACAACGCATATTTTCCACGCACATTGTAAAGTTAGGAGTGTAGCTGAGACTTTCGTGATGCGCTCATCGTGATTTTTGAGCCATTTTCTGTGAGAGATGAATCTTCTTTTTGCTCTGCGGAAGTTGGCACCAGGCCCATTCAGGAGGATCTTAAACCCTGTAATCAAAATATGCAAATCCCTGGTAGGATAAAGTAAAGAAGTTCCCTTTTTAAACCACCTCTATGATAATACTCTACCCCTAAAGTTTTTAAATGAGTACTTTACCCTCAAATACGCCGAGCAGAACATCGTGCATGAAATTATGACCAAACAGCTTGTCTGGTATGGTCATGTTCAACGAATGGCGGATGATAGGTTGCCTAAGAAGGTGCTAGATTGGGTTCCTCCTCGGAGAAGACGTAGGGGACGCCCAGCAAAATCGTGGATTGGTGGCATTCAAGATGAAATCACAAGATGCCATCTACCAGATGACCTCTGGATCAATAGGCAAGGATGGCGATTAGGTGTCGCAGAGCGCCCGAGCGCGCTGTAAAGCGACTGGAATGTATGTACTTTACCCTCAAATAACACAAAACAGTAATTTCAATTTTGCAGATAAAATTCTGAGCCAAAGCACTCAGGAGAGTTTCAAAATCATCCTCATATGTAAGGGGAATGGGTATACTCTTGAATGCTTACCTATACGTCAAGTGGCAAACACCTCGCTGTTTTTCTACCCAATGTCGCCATGAAAATGTCGAGTGCGATGACGAATAGCAGCAACTCGAACCAGGGATTTTCAATAATAATACTCTTCGAAATGAAAAAGAGCGAGGATTTTAAAAACGAGGCAGAATCTCGCGTCAAAATTTGACAAATATTATCGCTCGCTCGAGAACGTATCCATATTACAAACGAAGCGAGCTGTATGAAAATTGTAGGGCATTATTTTCCAGTTGGGACGCTTAACCCAAACATTCCTGTGCGAGGCACCATTGTGCCCGGGGAAGAGTCCCCAGAGCACAAATTCATTAGCCGGAGGAGCCCGAAAAGAGGCTGTCAATCTTTCATTAATCTTGGATATTACAAGCGCTATTAGCGGAGATGAGGAAGGTCGCGGCCAGACAGCATGGCACCGGGCTCGGCCGGTTGTGGGTGGCCCGGCGAAGTCTATAATAGACAGGAAGCGCCCGCTTGGGACAGTTAATTCCCGGGGTGGCTCCGGCAGGGAGGGGGTTGTGGTGAAAACCAAATCCTTTTAGCGGCGGATTACCCCCCGAAATTCGGATCCCGATTCAGCCGCGTCATCAACTCGGGGCTTGTGGTGACGAGCCATCCGCCTAGACGTTTCACGCCTTGGACTCGGAGTCCGGACCGCGCATGCGCACAATGCTGCCTTCCAGAATCTCCCCGCGTCCGCGTTTAGTAACTACGCCGGCCTACTTTTTACCATAGGACTCACTCTTTCCGGGCTTTCTCTCAGGCGATGTTTCATGCAGAATCAGAATTAGGCCAATTTCACACGCTTTGGTGCACTGATGAGTATTGCCCTGCGATCGATAAGAATCGGGGACAAGACGATTTATTTCTTCGTCTGAACTGTGCATATTAGATTTATATTAATTTTGTAGAAATTGCTATGTATACTGAAACTCAAAACGATAAAAACACATTAAAATAAAAAAAAACAAATGGGTATACAAGGCTATGGAGACATAAAACAAACCAGGACGTTTCGGACGTTCGATTCCTACCTCGGTCAGTTGCACGCTCATTTTCTCGTTTTAATTTTTACATTTTTTAGGTTCTGTTTCAGTTGAGAGCGGGCATGTAATTGGCCCAAAACGTCCTGATTTGTTTAATGTCTCCTTAGCCTTGTATATCCATTTGTTTTTTGTATTTTAATGTGTTTTTATCGCTGAAACTCAAATTTACGAAATTACGACTGTCGAGTAGCGGCTGGTGACTCTCATTGGCAGCTTTCATTTTCTCTGCGTGGACCCAGTATCAAAAGAGGCTCGCTCAAGAGCTCTGTGCGCAGTACAGACAAAGTTTTTTCACGGCTTAAAACCCTTGAGAAAGAGAGAAAGCATAAAGGTATGAGCAACTGAAGCAAACCTCCTGATTGGACGTACTCCTACTTTCTTCCGCGAACAATTGTGACATTTGAGAGTGATACCACTAATCGGCCACGAGGGAGCTCAGGTTGCCTACACTGAAAACTGAAGGCGAACCAACGGTGAGGTAAAGGCAGATCTGCGTTATTCGAGGTTTTCTCTGCTGCTTTAAAAAATCCCTGATAACTCTCGCTTTTTCATGTATGTAGATGCCCCCGTATTTCTCTTATTTTTTGACAAAGCTTACGTCTAGTGGTTGAAGATTTTGAGAAAATAGTCAAGAGGGCCCTCAGACACTGTTTTCCAGAGGGTATTCGGTATTCCATACCCCCAGCCCTCCTTCCTCCCCGTGTTGGGCCCAGGCTCCTTGAAATCGCCGGCCAACCGGGCCTTTTCCCACCAGTCCGGACTTGAATACACCACTTCTTTTGTCAACAAAAATGGTTCTGGTGTATCCGTAAAAAGTAAGAGGAGAGAACAAAAAATTATTGCACCAGTAAATCGCCTATTAGGGAAGAATGTAAGTACTTTATTCACGTGCCCACGATCAAAAAGAGCCGATTCGAATGGGACATGGATGCGACTGCTGAAGGTTGCCCATCAATATTACGATGCAACCCTACTTTTTGATCAAAATAAATCGCCAATAGAGTATCAAAAGACATTTACTGGATCAGATTGGCATGACACGTAAGAAAGAAATGATAGATTGGAAATTTCAGTGGAATATTTAATGAAATTTCACGAGGCTGTGAAATATTTCATATTTTTCAGGGGCTATAGTATGCAACCCGCACTAAAACACACAAAAATAGATGAAAACCACAATTTTTACATTTTACGAAACATGAAAAGGAGCCGATACTTTTCAATATCTTTCATAAATTATATGAAATATTTCACGATAAATTCCAAGATTTTATTTTTCATGAAATTTTGCCACCCTGAACTGGATACTTTGTAACGATTTAGTTTGATCAAAATTTTAATGGGCAACAGCGGCAATACGCAACAGTCGCATCGATGATCTACTTTAATCGGCTCCTTTTGATCGTGGAAACATAGCTCAAACCGAAAGGGGAAAAGTATACACTGGAAAAAAAACACGTTGGATCTAGAGTCCAGACTCTTGAAAACATTAACAAGAAAAAATGATCTTGATTCAATCGGATTTTTGCTTGAATCAAAAGGAAATCCGCTTAAATTAAGAGGTTTGGTTTTTTATTTAAGCTTAAATCTGATTGAATCAAGAGTACTTTTTCTTTTCGATGTTTTTAAGAGTCTGGACTCTAGATCCAATGTTTTTTTTTTCAATATAACAAGAGAAGCATTTGTCTGAATGATTCCAGTTTTTTTTAACGACCGAGTGGTGGCAACCACGTGAACTTGGTCGACCCAGAGCCGCGCTCGGTAACTTCCTCCGGCCAGTATCTTCCTCCTCCGCTCGTCGTAAATGCCTTCTGTGAGCGAAGTGGCGGGAACAGACGGGGACATACGGGAACAGGACCGGAAAACTCCGGTCCGTGAATGGAAGCGAGGAACCGAAGACTCCGGCACGATTACCTCTCCGGCGGCGCTACCGTGCTCCGCTCTCGGCTACTGTTTGAGGTTGACCACCGCGCGTGCGTTAAGCATTATGCGTGACAGCTTTCGTTTGTCTTTTGTTAACACCTGAATTATACCCCCAACTCCCTCCACCGTTGTAAGATGTATTTTGGCCACTGAGAGAAAAAGTTCGGTTTTGTGAACCGTTAGCACGGTGATTCACATCGGTTGCACTACACGGCTCATGATTGTAACTCGCACACTAGTTAAATTTTAACGTTCAGGGTTCCCCTGTGCCCCACCAGAGAAACGTCTGGGGACGACGGGACTTTCAAAATCGGATTTCTTGGGGTTAGTTTTCCATGAAGACACACTTTTCCGAGCATATACGTAAATTTAGCGAATTTGAATTTTTTAAGGGGGGGGTGTCCTTCACCCTTAGGGGCATTATTGCGGACATAAATGGGCCGCTTTTGGATTTCTTGGTATTAATGGACCACTAGATAAGGTACGAATTTCAGCATTCTGATACATGATTTTTAACCAAAATTTTACGTAAAACACGTAAAAACTCCTTACGAAGATATTTAATGATTCTTAATGCGTGAATTCAAACCACCCGCTCATGAAAACTCAATGCTCTACGTGATTCACATCGCGCGCTAAACGTTATCATGACAGTCTCTGCGATATAAAAATCTGGCAACCTCAATCTTGACGCTTTGGTTCAGCTACAGCAAATTTCTTATAGTTTGAACAACACATGGAGGGAAATGAACATTGCTCGATTGAGAAGCTTGCTGAAACCGTTGTAGTGGGCGATTTGACTCACGTAGAGTTTTGAGTTTCTTGTGAGCGGGCAGTTCAAATTCCTCGTAACCAATGTGAAATAAACACGTTATTATCTTCGTTAGGAGTTGGTTTCCGTAATTTTCGTTGTGTGACTCGTTTTCTACGTGAAATTCTGGTTAAGAAACATGTATCAGATCGCTTAAATTCGTACCTTGTCTAGTGGTCCATTTTGGTTAAAATTTTCCGTCCTTATTGATTTTGATTAAATGGTTGAGGAATGTTGATGAAAGACCCGACTCCTGAAGTACGAACTCCTCATGTACCCTGCACGAGTACCTGCACCCACCGTCCCCTGCCCATGGTCCCGGGGCCCTACCTCCGGGACCATGAAATTCGGATTCCTTGGGGGTCGATTCTTTATTTGTCCCCGCGATCTTGGCCTACCTCCAACCTAAAATAATCGAGAAAAAGGCCTGGTACGATAGGTTTGGGACACCCTGTGGAACATCGTATTTACAGTTCATATTATATCATCAATTTTATTTTCCAAGTAACACCGGGAGAAAACACGGATTGAGTGTTTACAAACCATGAAATCTAAGTTTCAGCCGCTTCAGAGATATAGCGCAATGTCAGTACTTCATTTTTTTGGTGTCTTAGTCGAGGGTCAAAATCCGAATTCTCAACCCTAATTGATAGAAATCGTCCCCGAAAAATTGACATGGTTCCCTTTTTGGTAGTTGTGCTTTCATGATTGGTGGATCTCGGAGCAGCTTGCGTAAGCTTAGGCTCGATTCAAAGAGAACAAGACAACGTTCAAGCTGAGCCGCTGGACAGTAGACAACCGGACAGCTGACCTCCTCAGAGCCGGAGCCAGTGGCAACGCGGGCGCGAGCTTTATTTCAGTTCCTCGGGAAGCGACCCGGTGGTAATTTGTCTCTCTGTTGGCGCTTGCATTCGTGGCCGGGGCCATCTGCTGACGAGTCCGTGATTGATGGACGCGGCCAGTGGGTGGGCCCACGTCGCGCTTTTTGTTGCGGTCAGTCGGGGGCCATTCAACACCCCCTCCCCAATCCACCCCCCTCCGCCCCGGCGAAGCCAAAATTGATACGTTACCGAAATGCGTCATCCGCGAGCCCGGACGTCCGTTCGTCTGCGTGTGGCCCGCTCCTCTACGCACAGTGAAATTAATGTGAGTTTGGAGGTCCGTCGAAAGCCACCGGTCAAATTGCTTATTGTCATGGTGGAAGTCAATTGCTTCCCATTAGTTTAAAATTGCCTGGCCGATCTTTCGTAAATAATACTATCGGACAAGATATGGTGAAAAAATTGAATTTATTATTAAAGAGTCACACTGAAAAAAAAATCCGGCCGTGGGAGCCGCAATTATGGGCTAGATAGACATACCGACCGTTCCGGACTCAAAGGCCGAAAATTCCGGCTGCTGGAGGCGTAGCTTCGATTGCTCCGGGCTCAGAGGCCGAAGCTACGGCTCCAGCAGCCGGAATTTTCGGTCTTTGAGCCCGGAACGGACGGTATGTCTATATAGCCCTACGGCTCCCACGGCCGGAGTTCTTTTTTGAGTGCAACATTTTCTTTGCAATTTTTCGTTCAGCTAAGGAGGGAAGGCACCTGTTGCATGTATCAAGAGAAAAACTGGACTGCATTCTGCAAATAGGAGCTACTATTTTAAACTTAGATATGTAAAAAGCTTATTTGCTCAGGAAAGTTAATAGCATGGACATGCGCTGTTTGTAAAATGAGCCAGAGGTATTTCTACTAATTCATTAGTGCAAAATTCCTAGGAAGTTTCCTCGTTGCGATGAAACTTGCCTGGACGTGACAACCGAAAAATTTTTGTTATGGCGGGATACTTTCATCATCACAAATCTTTCTTTGTCAAACGAGTTAATTCCTTGACGCAACATGTTTCCTTCTTAGCACATCAGATGATCATTAATAATAGGACGTTTTCTTTTCCTAATTATTCCAATTTTTTTTGATTTGAAGATATGAATGAAAAATCTGTAAAACTTCTAATTATGATGCGATAGTATGATGGTGTACTACCTTTTAGCCTTCCAAAGCACATTTACCCAAGATTGTGTTTGCACGGGTACGAGGTGTATAATGTTGCATTTTGATTGGACAATGCTTTACCGTAAACATTAAATGTTGAATGGCATTTTCTCGCAACTATGTTTTACACGGAGAAAAAAACCTCGTGCGTGGGACCCGAGATTTAGGTCATATGGATCTCTGAAGTTTTCGGATTGAGCATCTGAACACTTTAGGTCTAGCTGTCGAGGTTCGGATCACACATCTGAAACTTCAGTTCTTACACCTGAAGTACTTCAGATGTGAGAACCGAAGTTTTTTGGATGTGAAAACCGAGGTACTTCAGATGTAAGAACTGAAGTTTCACATGTGTGATCCAAAACTCAGCAGCTGGATCTAAAGTGTTCAGATGCTCAATCCGAAAACGTCAGAGATCCATATGACCATGAACTTCGGGTCCCACGTGCAAAGTTTTTTTTTCCGTGTATGACCTTTAATTTTCAAACCGCCTTAACTCCAGTTCAGTTTGATATTTTTAAGCAATTTTTTGTCTCAAGCTGTCCGAAGAACACTTCTCTATGCTTTGGCATCAATAATTACTCAATTTTAAACCTTCACGGACGAAGATCTCATTTTCTATGGACGGCGACACTTACTTAAGTTCACCTACGAATTCTCCCCTATATATAGCTTACAGCGCCCGGTAGAAGGAATATCCACGACATGGCGAAAAACACATCACAGTGCGGGGAGGGGAGGTGGTCCGTGAAGCTGTTGATGTCTTGTGGTGACGGTAAACTGCCGGACTTGTGGCCTCAATAAAGGGCCTAATTGTGCGGTGGCGTGATGGTGATTCGCGCATAACGACCGTCGAAATTTCACACCGCCATTCACGGGGGCCCGATCATAATGCCGGCGCGAACGGGGGCGCGGGGGCCCGCGGAGTGTTTACGGACCCATGCGGCGAAATTAACGCCTCCCGATGAATGTCCAGCTCCGGCGGCCGTATAAATGTTGTACACGCTCTCGGTGCCACACGATAAATGACCGCTGCAATGACCGTCACCCGCGAGATTTCTAAAGAGTTGTCGTGGTGACGTTGCGTTGTATCGCAGCTTGTGGGGCTAGCACTGCGCGTGCTCCTCTTTTGCAGCTGTTCGATGTGTAGAGATCAAGTTGGTCGAAAATGGAGAGTAGAAAAAGTTCGAAGGAGATCTGGAATAATAATTTTTACCGATGAAACCGGTTTTTTTCAGCTATTTTCTCTAAAATGTCGGTGTTTTGACCAGTGTTCGAAACCTATCTTTGAGTTTCAGGAGCCACGTGGCTCATCAAGCTCGCGAATTGTAGGGGCCAAATTGACGTTTTGCCTAAATATCTCGGCGTATTCAGTCAAAAGTTAGACGCAAGATGTTTTAGTTAAAGAAGGAGTAGCTGTAACTTGGAAGAAATTTCGAAAAATCACCAAACAGAAAAATTAGGATTTTTATTTCTGGGGGAGAGGGGCAATTTTTAGGGGCCACGTTGGCGCAGAGCCTTCATGTTTTGGGTGCCATGACCGATTTCTTAGGCGCATTCGGCGCGTTGGCACCTCTGAGTTCCGAACACTGATTTTGACACGACTAAATTGAGATATTCAGTTGGAAATACACATAATTCCTCTTTGAGAACGAGGGCTGGACTGGACCGGGTGGCAGGGAGGCAATCGCTACCCGGGCCTCGGATGCTGTGGCACGTGGGCCCAGATGACAATGAAATAAGAAAACAGAGGAGAATATAGAGTGACAATCAATATCACTGGAATCTCTGTGAAACTTATTCTAAGTAAAAATTACTTTTTGCACAGAGCACCCGGACCCAACCGATGGAAAATTAAGGACGTGGCTCTGTTCACACACAAAAAAAATGCGTTTACATGCACGAATCAGTTTTGATTATGTTTTTATTTTAATCATTTGTACTTTTTTATCTACGCGTAAATTGTTTCTTAATAATGCGAATGCCTTGATTTGCAAATATTATAATTTAGAAATATATATTTTTACACAGAGCAATTTCAAAGTGATAAGCAGCAAAACATTTTTAAAAAAATAAAAATGAGAGGTAAAATCACCGCTCCACGTCTAACGTCCTGTCAGGATGTGTGGTGAATTTGTCTGCTTCCTTTCTCGAGCAATCATGGCATCTAAGAGTGATACCACTTTTCGGCCTCGTGGGAGCTCGGGTTGCCTACATTGAAAACTGAAGGCGAACCGACAGTGAGGTAGAGTCAGATCCACGACGTTTCTCGATGTTCCACCTGGAAAAACTCCTTATAACTATCGACTTTTCAAGTGTCTTAGAGCATCTATGCTCTGGTATTTCTCGTCAAAGTTTACGTCTAACGGTTGAGGATTTTTAAAATTTAGTCAGGATGACCCCTGGACTCAGTCTTCCCGAGGGTATTTCATACGATTACACGCTGTAAATTTTTGAAACCGTACGAATTGTTTTTATGAAAAAATGTCGGGTCCATTTAATCATATGTTTTTCATGATACATATTATGCATACTTAATTTCATACCATAAAATCGAATGAATCCATCACAAGAAAAGCTATTCTTGTATTATATTCCTTTATTCGATTTAAATACACTTTACAGTGTATACACTGGAAAAAAACACATTGGATCTAGAGTCCAGACTCTTAAAAACATTGACAAGAAAAAATACTCTTGATTCAATAAGATTTTTGCTTCAATCAAAAGGAAATCCGCTCAAATTACACNATATTATGCATACTTAATTTCATACCATAAAATCGAATGAATCCATCACAAGAAAAGCTATTCTTGTATTATATTCCTTTATTCGATTTAAATACACTTTACAGTGTATACACTGGAAAAAAACACATTGGATCTAGAGTCCAGACTCTTAAAAACATTGACAAGAAAAAATACTCTTGATTCAATAAGATTTTTGCTTCAATCAAAAGGAAATCCGCTCAAATTAAGAGGCTTGGTTCTTGATTTAAGCAAAAATCCGATTGAATCAAGAGTATTTATTCTTGTCAATGTTTCTAAAGAATCTGGACTCTAGATCCAATGTGTTTTTTTTTCCAGTGCAGTAAAATTATTGTTTTCATATCTGTGCAACTATATCTAATCAATTAACTCTTTTACTAGAAATCATCGTGATAATTCCTCAAAACTCTGAACAAAATAGGCTTATACCTCTGTTAATACGATCGAGTAAGGCTAGCTAGACCTGAACACAAGACGCTAATTGAAAACACAACGGAGATCCACGAACTCGACTTCATCTCCCCTAGGTCGAAAGATCAGAGCAAAACCAACATTAGCATAGCAATAAATACCCCCTGCTTAACGGATTTACCAGCGTGTCAAAAGGGCACTCCTTAAGCGGAGTTAATTACAAAAAAAACGGCGGCAGGGCCCGCAGAGGGGTGGGGGGTGGGGGGTTGCAAGAAATTAGGCAGATATTGGCGCCTGGAAACCACTCCGCACACACCCTTAACACCCAAGTATCCTCGGAGGGTATCAGCGGCGTGGCGTGTTTTGCGATATATCGATTGATCTACCATTCAAACCTATGGAAAAGGATCGATTATTAGGGTGTTCACTTATAATCGATTCTTCGCCACAGCTCAAATGGGGAAATATCGATTATCGATCATTCACGCCTCGGCGCTGGAGGGGATAATGACGCGTAGAAGGAGCGAGAAAAAAGCCATTCGCGTCCGCCGGCGGGTATTAATAAAACAATTTCGAGCTACCCAGCGCGTTAAAGGGTGTCAGCTTATTAGGCGCAGCCCCCTCCCCCCTCGCTTTACCCCGCCTCGAGAGCTTAGAGCTACTCCGCCCCAAG
The DNA here is from genome assembly GCF_001854935.1 of Bemisia tabaci. Lineage (NCBI taxonomy): Eukaryota > Metazoa > Arthropoda > Insecta > Hemiptera > Aleyrodidae > Bemisia > Bemisia tabaci. Next base: position 1,550,418 of record NW_017547145.1, on the reverse strand, counting down.
AGCGTTTGACGTTTCATTTTGTTTTCATTAGTGGGAGCCGGGAGCCCTGCTCGCCCCGGGTCGGAGGCGGGGGGACGTCTTAAATCCGGGACCGATTAAATTGCAGGATTTTCGTTGTCCCCCCCTCCTCCCCTGCCCCACCGCCGCTCACCCGCCATTGTTCCTTCGAAGCGAGTCACCAAGTTTGCGATTAGTCGGTGCATTCAGTTTTTCACTCCAGGCTCCTTGACGACGGGCTTCACCGGAAAAAAGTGCCTTGAACTTGCCGTCGAAAAGATTTCCTCTTGAATTGAAAATAAAATTGTTAATCAAGCATGTTTTTGCTTAATCGAAGCGGCTTTCCTCTTGATTCTAAAGGCTTAATCTCCTGGCGGTAAATTTAACATCTGCTTAATCATGTCACCGAACTTGCCGTCGAAAAGATTTCCTTCTGAATTGAAAGTAAAATCGTTAAAATCAAGCATGTTTTTGCTTAATCGAAGCGGCTTTCCTCTTGATTCAAAATGCTTATTCTCTTAGCGGTAAATTCAAAAATATATCTGCTTAATCATGTCACTGAACTTGCCGTCGAAAAGATTTCCTTTTGAATTAAAAATAAAATCGTTAAAATCAAGCATGTTTCTGCTTGACCCCACTTTTTTCTCGACTCATTCCTTCTTTTTCGTTGAGGAGGGAAAAATGAGGTATTTATCAGTGAACACAGAAGTTCTTTTTTGTCTCATATTTAAATTCAAGGAAGGTGTGCAAATGCATCGGGATGGATTTATGTAGGTTTTAAATACACTTACCGAGGACTCTAATAAATCCTAGAAGACTTGATTGAATGACAAGTCTCAAGGCATTTAAAATTAATTCGTGTATTTTTATTGATTGCCACCATACTCATCTAACATATTTAATTTAATTTTCTAAGCTTTTGTGATATAGGTACCTTTAAAGCTCATATGGATTGTGCTTACTATTTTAACAATTGCGTATGAGGCTGAGTACCTTGTTTTTTACGCAGCGTCTCCTTCGGACGTGATTGACAAAAAGAGCATTTCAGGTCTAATTGCCTAAAAATAGTTTTGGAATCCGAGGAATTGAGGAAATATTGCAGAATCGCAGAAGTGGAAATCTGGTGGGAAAAGTGGTTATTAATTCTCAGGGCCACGACAATCCTTGGTCCCTTCCCCCTTCAGCAAAGCTGTTGGGCTTGTTTGGGCAAATCCCGTTGGTTCATCAAATAAATCCTTTTGTCTCTTTTGACGTCGTGCTACTCGCTTTAATCAAAATGGCTGGAGCGGCACAACAATTTAAACTTCAGAGTTAACGACGAGATGAAGACTCTAAAAGGGATTTTATTCTAGAATTTTGCTGCACATTATTACATGTTTCTCTTGAATACGTTGTGCGGAAATATGTGAATTCTTTACGAGTTAGAAAAAAGAAGAAGTCAAGAGAGTTCTCCGATCAAAATAATAGTATATCGGTGCATACGCGTAATATTTATTTTTTTATGAAAACGCCTATCACCGGCATCAATACTTGTTCCAAACATGTTATTATTAAATTATTTCATGAATTTCCAGCACAAATAATCACGCTTGAAACTTTTTGGTTGCATTTACAACCTGATGTTTCGAAAAAAAGCGGGAAAGAGAGAAAGAGGATGAACGAGAAAAAAATGAAAATACTAGCGAATGTCATGCATGAGGTTGATAATTTCAGTTACGGTTCTCTCTAGTTTTATCTACACACAGTTTTATCTACAGCCGTCATGCACAAATTCGTCAGTAAAAAAAGTAAATTTGTACGATCATTGATGGCCACCACTCGATACCACTTCTCCAGGTACATCTAAAATAACCCATCCGAAATTTAAAACTTCACGATTTAAAGTCATTGAACCAGTTGTTCATGGACAGCATAAATGTCGCAATCACATTTACTTGAAACCCCGTGATTTTAAAATGAATTATCGACTATCACTCCATCAACGATCTGCGACCAGTGATTAAACGTGAAAAAACTGGTGCGCCTTTAAATGCGCTTATAGGCAATTTGAGCTCCGCCGTGTTCGAATAGTTGTATGTTACATATTGAGCGCGAGTAACACAAACTTATCACTTCAACTCTTCCTTCTGCAGTTACACCAGTCCAAAATTCACTGAGAACGATGACTGAAATACAGTAAACACGATGGAATACATTATTTATGACTTTAAAAAATGCAGGTATTTTATGAGTTATTTACTTTTAATACATGTTTGGCATGGAAACACGTGTAAAATGATAGGGAATATACCATATTCACTATTCGTGTTTTATTTTCGAATTATGGATCTTATATCGACTCTTTTCGGAAGAAATATCCAAAATGCAAAAATATTAATTTCGCGGAGGACACAATGGGGTCCCTCTGAGACACGAATTACTTTAATATTAGAATGTGTATACAGTAGAGACCTGTTTAAGATAATATCATTGTAAAATCCATACTCATCACTCATTTAATTCCACAAATTTGTGTCTAGCTTCAAAATCTAAATTGGGAACACGTTAACAACTAGGTGCTTAATAGGTGAATAAATTAATAGGCGCTAATGGGCGCTAGATTTTTGGCAGTGGTTATCGTGAGGCTATTAAATGTAACCAAATGCATGATCAACAATGACAGAGGTAATATTACACTATAGGTTTGAGTCCGTTTGAGGATCACATAAAAGAGGTGTATAAGGGATCTAGTAATCACAAGCATTCTCTATTTTATCCGTTTGTTGGTGATTTGTGTTTTCTAATCGTTCAGAAAAAAAAAACATCGATCTTTGAATGCAATGGTCAAATGACACATGCATAGCAAAAACAATACTGGAGTTCACGTTGGACACACTACTTGGGAGCTGGGACAGGCACCAGGACTCGACAAGTTCAAAGAGAGAACACGAGAGAATTATCGGTTCTGGGTCGTTTAACACCCTTCCCATCCACGCTGTCCGCGGAAGGTCGACTTACCCTTGCGCACACTGCGCTTCCTTCGAGTCCGACCCCGTTTACTCAAACATGCGTTAAAATTGTATGCGATTATTTTAATTGAGTTGTGTGAAATTCCCTATGATTTATTCCTCGTTCGAATTCTCTTCCGGAGCCATAGCCGAGCGCTTCGAGAGCCTCAGCTACGTTGTCGGCTGACATCAAAATCTTCAGAAGATCAGCANAAAAAAAAAAAAAAAAAAAAAAAAAAAAAAAAAAAAAAAAACATTGGATCTCGAGTCCAGACTCTTAAAAACATCGACAAGAAAAAGTACTCTTGATTCAGTCAGAATCTAGCTTAAATCAAGTACCAAGCCTTTTAATTTAAGCGGATTTCGTTTTGATTCAAGCAAAAATCCGATTGAATCAAATGTATTTTTTCTTCTCAATGTTTTCAAGAGTCTGAACTCTAGATCCAATGTGTTTTTTTCCAGTGTTTTGTGCAAGTAAATGTATCTGAATTATTTAAAAGAATGTAATTTAATAGTTGGAAATATAAATCAAGAACATTATTTGACTATCTTTGATGAAAGTTTTCAAGAGCATTATTGAGAGAGGAGAGAAGAATTACACTTCATCTTGCAATAAGGAACAACAATTTCGTGCTCATTAGTTTATCTATACAGATGTTTTTATGATCCAAATTCGTAGTTTCTTGCTGTAAAATGAAGAGCATATAATTGTCTGCCATAACGCGATGATTATCCAGCTTTCATAAAAGAAAACTTGTTCGGAAACATCCGACTTTGCATATGAAGGTACCAATTTTCATAGATTTACCATCGATATGTGAAAAAAGGGCCCTCAATATGGTTGCTTTGTTAATAAGTAAGCGGGAAAAATGTCGAAAAAGTATCAACCATAAGTCTCCTCCAATTCTGAGCTATAAAGGCAAACCTCTATTGCTAAAAGTTATCTAAAACAACAATAATTCACTTTACGTCTTCAGAATGTGAAATTAATTTAATTAGATTAGATAATGCGCATAATTTCCGTATTTATACTCGTTTCATCTTCAACATCATCTATGAAAAATATTTGGAGCAAAAATCACACCAGATCCATGAATTGACAGTATCAGGCTGAATATTTTATGATAAATGATTGATTAAACTACAGGTTGTAATCCTACAAAAAGCTGTATTTATTTATATTAATTATATTAATTTATTAAAGTGCCATTTTTTCAATATAAGGAAAATATGTTCAATATTTTTGCTTCGACATGACAAGTCTTAATTGAAACTATGCTCTGAAAAACAAGTGGCAACAAAGGGCTAGAGACAGGAGAGGGCACTTGGAGTTCACTCGAGAGGAAAAGTAGCTTTGTTTTTCCATCATCGTAAGTTGAATATCGTTACTCGTTCGACCGGGCTGTCAGCGACCCCGGAAGCTGGTCGTGTGTCATACGAGAGTCCGAGCATTTACCCGCTGCAGCACTGAGTTCGCAGGGATCCAACAGTTGCCGCTTCAGCTGAACAGGCTTTTCCGCCTTTGGAATGAGCATGAAACATTTGCATTTGGCCTTTCTTCAATCGGCGTGCTGTTCGCTTAGGCAAGATCATGAATCTTGATCGATTTATAGGAGGCAGAATCTATACGAAGCCAAAGGAATGCCTCCCATTTCCGAGGTAGGGCAGAAACTACCCTCAATGCAGCAGTACTGCCGTGCTAAGGAAGCTATGAGCTATGAGTCTTCAGCCGTTGCCAAATTTCCTTTGACAAAACGCGGATTTTCTGGTAAATTTATGAATATTTTCATCCCAAGTTTTCAGATAATTTAGTTCACAATTTTACCTATAGATCCTGAAAATGTCGAGGAAAAATATTCGCAACTTTCCTCAAAAATGAACATTTTATCGAAGGAAATTCGGCAACTCTCGAATGTTCATACGGCGTTCTTCCTTAGCACGGCGGAATAGTTGGCGCTTCGAGGATGCGCGTATTGCGTTGTCTTCAAAGTTTATGCTTCGCATTGAATAATATTTTTAATTCCACTTAATGATTTTGAGACTGGATCTGCTTTTCTAAACATGTCGGATGATTGACAACCATGAATTTGACTTTGAACAAAGTATACAATTCAAAATGTCCGTATTTATGGTCACTTTGGGTTAACTTCAGTTACGTGTTTTTCGGTTAGATGAACCAAAGAGACTTGATCAATTGGACTCAATCGACCAAATTCAGCACGGAGAAAAAAAACTCGTGCGTGGGACCCGAAGTTTAGGTCATATTGATAAAGAAAACCACTTTTTTGTCGATGCGGTTCGGAAAATACACCGGATCTTACAGGCTTATTCCGAATGAGGTCGTCATGACCGAGGGCTACAATATTTGCGCGTAACGAAGCAACACGACAGCTCCTTTTCACAGCGCATGAATCACATAACAGGCCTCGGTGACCCTTGAAAGAGCCTTCCGCGAAGCGCCCGAAGAGTGCGTTCCAATCCTTTACCCTCTGTTCGGCGGTCAGTCGGCCATTGTCGCGGAAAAAGGCGGAAAACAAACAGGCCCCGTCTCACCTTTGACTCGCTCGTGCCTTTGAGCCGAGTTTGACGAAAGCACTCGAAACGAAATCCCTGCCGCGACAGGGCTGGCGCCGGCGCCAGGGCATTTTCCATGCGCAGGACACCAATAACGTGCAATGAGCAATTCAAGCAGTGCAGTCAAGCACGGGACTAGAACCGTGGGAACTGCCGAGCGGCCTCCAGCGGGATTGACAGAGTTTCATAGCTCAGGTAAACAGGTGAAAAGGTGAGATGGAGATGTCAGTTGTCTCTCTCAGTAGATCTTGGATAGTCGGGGCGTTTGTGATCTACCTGGTGGACTGGTACCTGGTAATTAGATTGGACAATTCTCTGGCGTCTGAAATAACGATTTTCATTTATGAATGGAAATTACTGAATCTGAGCGAGCTGACGTCGGGAATATCGATGGTGTAAGTCGGCAATCACATAACTCGGTTTGCGACGTCGCAGACTTCCTGTCATATCTAAAATTTAAATGAAAAACTACTCAACGGCAATTCTCTGAAACTGCCACGATTTTTCTTCTCTGTGCGAAGAAAATTCTGCAAAAACTTCAAGGAATGATGTCAATTTGTTCTTCTTTAAAGAAATAACATAGGGGCGGAAATTTCCAGACATCACAAACGAGATATGTGAGTGCGGACTTACGCCGTCGATATCCTCGATTGATGAATTGCATTATTTTTGAAGAATTTATGACAAAATGGTCAAATCTGTCAATGAACGTGTCTAAATGGAAAATGCCGCCCCATAACGTCAAAGACTGGTATTTTTTTACTGCGATTCCACAAGTCAGAAAAAAGTGTTTTATATACAAACTGTGCATAGCTCGTAAAGTCTTTTCATGCGAAACAATATGGACAAATACAAGTACGAGTAGTTTGAAATATTTTTAGAAAATACTACACTGTAGAAAGTGTTTAGCTCAAGCATGATGACTCTTATTCTTGCGCGAAAAATATGATTTCTTGAATCCATAATGACGCTGCTTAGTTTAAGCTACTTTTTAACCTAACCCGAGCATTTCTCTCTTGTTACTAAAAATTTTGACTGTAGTACCAAGGACAAAAAAAAATTCTTGGTGGCAAATTCAAGCGTCATCTTGCTTGAGCTAAGGCCCTTTTCTTCTCTCAGTGCGATGTCCCATTTGTGAGTTTGGAGTGAATGGGCTATTCTACTCAAGCCCGTGTTAATGAGGACTTTTTAAATGATAGTGAACTTTGATGCGCAAAAAAGTATTATCGTAGGCTTATCTTGTGCCCTGATCAATTATTTATAAGTGAAATTACGCGAAAAACACAATGGCACCATTGATATTATCTGAAGTTAGCTCAAAAACTTTCCATTATGATTGTAGAGTACCCCGCGGTCAGGATGACAGTCTACATTTGTTTATCTGTCAAATTTTCTATGCAGGCAGTGGCAGTGAGACAGGGCTGACATTGATCATATCAGCGAGAACAAAATTGAGATTGAACATGACAACAGTGGATCTACGGTCGGAAAACATTTTATTGCGCACCTTTTTGGAGTGTTTTGTCTGACGTTTGAGCCGACGACCTTTCTCGGAGGAAACATGAAAGGCGCGATCTAGACACCGAAATTTCTCGTTTTCAAGTGAGTTTTGCACAGGTAACTGCTTGCGCGCAGTCAAAACAGAAAACAAAAAGAAACTGCCCGCGAGAAAACAGTAGAAACGTGGATCCGCGATGTCACGCTTGATTTCACGGGAGAAAAGTGAGAAATATTCAGTCGCTCGGTGATTGTGTCACATTAGTCAGGCCTCTTTTTAGCGCAGGTATATTTTCCGAATTTCACAAAATATGCGCCGGAAACGTCATTTAAAACACCTTTATTAAGACAGGTGTTGATGCGAAACCGCTTTTGTAGGCCACGCCGCAGCATATAGGGACACTTTGACATTTTTAGTAAAAATGAAAGTGTAAAATAATACAGAGTACCTACAAGGAAATTTGAATTTTTTAAAGAGTGAAAAGCTCCTCAGTCCAGGACTCACATTGCGGCTCAAAAATTGGACGCAAGATTTTGCAATATGCAGCTACAACATCTGGCTCATTTTAGAAAGAACATATGTGCTATACTGCCGTGCTAAGGAAGAACGCCGTATGAACATTCGAGAGTTGCCAACTTTTCTTCGATAAAATGTGAAATTTTGAGGAAAGTTATGAATATGTTTCCTTGAAATTTTCAGGAAATTTAGACAAAATTGGGAACAAAATTATCTGAAAAATTGGAAGAAAATCTTTTTAGATTTACTAGAAAATTCTTGTTTTATCAAAGGAAATTTGGCAACGCCCGAAGGTTCATACGGCGTTTTTCCTTAGCACGGCAGTATCGGTTTCTCTGTAAAGATAGGGGCTTCTATGGGTGAGCTGTACAGATACGTGCCTAATTTTAGCGTGAAGTTCAATTGCCAGGCTCGAGACTACTACGAAGAGCGTCAATTGGTAGTGCATCGTATCGCAAACCACTTTTTTCGAGTACCAGTTCCGCAGGGACGACCCTTATCACTATCACCCCCAGAGATCACAGCTCGCGGCCGCGTGGCCACTGAAAGGGAGCCGCGTGCGCAACGTCCATCAATACCGGAAGCGACTTTCACCATGAACCGGGTCACCATTCACCAGGATCCTCCCATGACATTGCATCTTGGGTCATCGCATGAACCATCGGCCCAAGTTTTGTGTCAGTTTGTCGAAAAGGAAAAAAAATCGGCTCGTTGGTCACGGAACCGACAAATAGCCTTTAAAAGCGAATTTTATTCGAGGTTTATTTCGAGGTTCAGAATCAGCTCTCACACACCAGAAGCTCTTGGTTATAGGTTTTATTGAGTCCAAATCGCCCCGCTTCGATAACTTCATACGCAATTTTTCAAGTTCCGGATGGAGTATTATGGGTCATAGCTGATCGTGAAAGATTACCTAGATTTGTAGAGTATGAACAGATCTGTAATCCTGAATATCCATCGGGCTCTCAACGATGCTTTTGCGAATAAAATTAGAGCCCGAAAGGACAGCCTATCTATAATTTCAACTTGGATTGCATTTTGCAAGAAGGAACCAAGAGCATTTCAATGTTGCTAGGGTAGTGCAACTTACATTCTTTGCAAAAATGTACTGAAAAAACGCAAAAAATTAAATTTACAAACGTGATTTTCGTCATGACTCATAGTTTATCGGGAGTAAAGATAAAACTTGTTTAGATGATCGGTTCATATTTGTTAAGAAAAAAAAGTTGCACAATCTTTGTGACATTGGACATTGTGCTCTTGGTTCCTTTTTGCAAAATGCGAGCCAATTATCCGTTGTTCTTAACTGTGAATTCACGTTTCTTTTTTTGCTTTTATATCAATTAGGTGCAGGGCGCTAAAATGCGACTTTCTGGAATTTTTATCATTCTGATTAGTTTTGACTATAATAATGGTTGAGGTAAATTTTTAAAACATATTTTCACCTCTCATCTTTGCTTGCCTAGCCAGCCTACTCTCCTCTGAATGTGCAATGACTCTATTTCAGATATTTCATGTGAGATGTTTGGCTGTCCTTGTACTCTACCAATCTAGGTACGCATAGTCTCTAGTATGCTCTAAAGCTATGTTTCCACGATCAAAACAGAAGCTCAAAATAAGTGCACATCTGTATAAGAGGATGTATCAGCAAAATGTGTTAGAACAAGATACTGAGTGTATGCACGAGGAATTATTTTAGAAAGAACAAACATTTATATGCTTTTTTTCTTGCTTTATCACCAAAGATGCTGTGCAATATGCGGTTATCATACCATTAGTTTAGTTTAAGCTTAAATCAACAGTTCTTATCCTTTAAAAGCATCGCTGCGACGAATCATCCGCAAAACGGGCCATTTTTTGTCACAGACCCATGAAAAAAATATGTAAATTTAAGTTTGAAATCCTAAGGACATTGATTTTCCGCACCAGCCGTTTCTCCCTCTCGCTCTTAACTGTTTTAATTCCGGAGTAATTGATATGCAAGATTTCCAGACCTACAAAGTCTCAACTCCCAACTAGGATGCATAATAGCGGAACGGGGCGACTTTAAATTTAAAACCGCCATAAATTCATGCGCGTTTCCTCGAAGAGTCTTCGCTCATCGGTAAGGCGAGTCTTAAAATCCCGAGGAAAGGGAATAAGAGGGGAGAAACAAGCACTGAATTGTGCTGAGACCGAGAGGTTGAGAAAATGAAGATTTCATCCTAAGGACATACCTACATATACCTCAGAGCCAGAGCGCTCCACAAGAAAAATATAGTTTCCTGCATGAACTGCACCACTCCGACTATGAGACATTCGTTTGGGAAAGGCCTTGTTGCCAGGTTCAAAATCCGAGTTATTAATATTTTCCTCGTTTCGTCTTTTTTTCATTTATTGTGACAGCCTTTTGAAAAAGGATTTGGATTTAGTGCCTACGAATAATTGAAATATTCAACCAATGCTTAGAGTATTTCTTAAGAAAATTTGAGCACCAAAAACGCCTAAATTTTTTGAATTAATTAATGGCAGTTAAAAGCTGGAAGATCCAAAATTGATCTACAAGAAAAATGTATATGAAGTTTTGATTTGCTATGTTCGATACTTGAGCCTGCCAGACAAAAATTCAATCATTAAAATTTTCAGAATAATTTATAGTGAATTTAGATGTTGGCATGCTTCTTTTTGAAAACTCTGGAGAATTTCATGCCAAAATTAAAATTTAAAAATCTTAATGAAACAAGTTTCTTCACAACCACAAAATCCCTAAAATTGCTTGAGTATCAATAATCATGAGCTTTTCGGTGTATCGGCGTTTGGTGAAATCGCACCAAATGACACTCTTGAAAAATGATCGAATTAACAATAATATTTAGTGTAATTTTAAGCTCGTCTAGAAACATATTTCCTGTTCCTAAAAATTTAGTTCCAAGTCCTTATTACTCAGTCCCATTTCTAAAAATGCCATCCAATTTTAGTATTTTCAGTTAAGGTCCCCAAAAAGGATTTGATTTTGAAAGAAGCTATTCACAGTGGCAACGCGTAGGGTGGAAAATGAAGATGATATCTATATTAATAAAGATATTTCAGATTTTCGGAGGGTTGGAAAACCCTTTCCTTGCGACAGGAAGTGGGTGATTATGCGAAGTAATCTATATATCAACCCTCGACTTCCTGAATCCATTTCGACCCGGCTGCCTTCCAGCCCGCTCCTCCGCAACCAGCGAGTAGCTCATGCCGCGACTCTTTTGAGCGCTGCAATTAATAGCGACGGCAGAGCCGCTCTACATTTCTGGCTGCGACACCAATTTTCTACCTGTCTCGTTCTTGTTCCTCCCGACGAGGCTCTCAATCATGCAATTTGGAAAGGGACCTGTTCTGTTCATCTTGCGGGTATGAAACTGTCATAAGAAGAATAAATCTCACATTTCTGGTGAAGTTTTTCCTCTGGCATATACATGATATACGCTTTTATATTTTTCCCGCAAAAAAAAAATACTTCCTCTCTACCCTAGGGGAGCGAGAGAGTAAAACTAACTTTACTAATAAACATCGCGATTAAACTCCCCAATCAGACTGATAGAGATTGATACAATGTAATTGTAAATAGAGCGGATATTTCATAATGACGCACAATGGACCGAATCAATATGAGAGGTCGGACATGGATTTTTTTAACTAAAACTGCAAATATAGATGTTTATTTCGTCAAATTTTAAATTTTGAGGGGTGATTCTAAAGACAAACTTTACGAGAAAACCAATGGTACCATTTTTCAGACCTCAACATTTTGTAAGAACGGAGCTACGGGCTTTTAAAGTTTCCAAATTTTGTCCGACCTCTCTTAGTGACTCGATCCACTGTGCGACGGTAAAACTGCCAGACCACGCATCCCGTTTGCGGTGTTAAAAAATCTCCGCTCCCTTCTTAATATTTTTGAGGAAGAGCAAATCAACATCATTCCTCAAAGTTTATCATAAAGTTTTTTGGCACAGAGAAGAAAAATCACGAAAGTTTTCAAGCATTGACATTGAGTAGTTTTTCCGTTGAATAAAAAAGCACGACAGGAAGTCTGCAACGTTGCAAACCGAGGCTTGGTCTGGTAGTTTCATCATCAATATTATTTAGACAGAGTCAGAATCTAGTTAGACTTTCATACGTGCATATTTCATAGACGTTTTCTATACGTGCACCTGCACCACACGACCATCATTGGCAGATCCAGCAATTTGGCAACACCTTCCATTTAAACCTATGGAAATGTATCGATTCTTTGAGGGGCCAGGTGCTCCGACATGAATCGATTATTTGGCATAGATTTAAGTGGAGGAATTCGGTGTTGCCAAATTGTTGGATACGCCTCTGACGACCATTATCTTAAATAACGTATCGCAAAATTTTCTCTCATATTTTAATTTTGAGTCATGAACGCTGCAAGGCAACAGGGCACACCACCTGAAATTTCAAGGGATAGTCGAAACGTAGGACGTTGGTGTGAGCGCCCTTTGCTCTTTTCCCACCCTTCTGCGTAAAATCGTGGTATCATCATCCAACGCTAATGGAGTACGCAACGCACGCAAGTCACGTGACCTCACGTCCCACTTTCCGGTCCATCTCCCATTTCTATCGCCTTGTTTTCATTTTCTGAGTGGCTCCGGTTTTTTCACCTTCGGCCAATCCACCCC
>NW_017547145.1:1457081-1538173 GCF_001854935.1 Bemisia tabaci | reverse complement strand
CCAACAGTTGAAAAAAAAGTCTTGCCAACAATCGAGACGTTACTATCAAGTTGAGCTCATAATTTCGGAGCCATGTCAAATTTGAAACTTTCGTAGAGGAAAACTCACGCGTCAATTTCAATGTCTTTTTATCTTGCCCGGTTGCGTTCTTATTAAAATTGATGAGTCAATTAAAAAGATGGCGAAAATTTGTAAACAATCGCCCGCTTGCTACATACTCAGACCACCAATCTGGGACTCACCGAAATAAAGTTTGCTAATGATCATAATTGAACATTTCCACATAATTATTTTTCGTAGAGGAATAAGTCAAAAAAGGTGCAGTCGGACGAGTCATTCACATGTGATGGCCCATTCTTCTATTAAACACGGCTATTTTTTCTTAGAATATTTGCTTTTTTATATCATTCAAGAGTACATTCTTAAAAACTTCAACAAGTAAATTAATTTCTGGATAAAAATAAGGGAAACATTGTGGTCCATTGACAAAGAGTGGCGATAAAATGAATAACTTTACTTCAGTTCATCAAACGCATGGACTTGTCGCTGTGATGTCGACAACGGCGCCTGTGCGCAACTATTCGTACTCTTAGGATGAGCGTGTTGCGTATCAAATGCATGAAGGAGCATGAGATAACTTCAGACTTAACAACATGTATGCGCTTGCTAAGCGCCGCTTCGCACCGGCCGCACTAAATAGATGGAGGGAGCACAAGATGCTGATCTGGATCGTTCTCTGAAAATAGTTCCGTAAATCGAATAATGAACTTTCTCTTGGTCAGTGCCCACAACCGAATTGTTTTTTCTGTTCGATCGAACTATTCGATTTCGGCCCAGTTAGCGAAATATGTTGGTTCCATAAGTCAAAAAATGTGGGTGTACCGGCATATCATACCGAAACTAATGTTCTGCTCCGACGATTATTAATCTATTTGTGCCCGGAAAAGCGAGCTAAAGCGTGATTTTCGGCAGTTTCCCGGTTTTTGGGGAAACGCATAAGGCGGATTTGAAAGGAAACATCAAATTCGGATTCAGCGATTAAAAATACATACGAATCAGCTTGAACCTCTTCTCATCTCTTTCTTGCACCCATAAACTCCTATCCTGTCGTGTTAAGGAAAAACGCCGTATGAACATTCGAGGTTTGCCAAAATCCCTTCGATAAAATGTTCATTTTGGAAGAAGCTTGTGCATATTTTACTTTTAAATTTTCAAATACTTTGGATTAAAGTGCAAAAAATATTGTCCAAAAAATTGGAAGAAAAATATTCTCGATTTCCCCAGTACATTCCGACGGTGTAAGTCGGTAATCACATAACTCGGTTTGTGACGTCACAGACTTCCTGTCATACTTAATCTTTTAAATGGAAAACTACTCAACGGAACTTCTTTAAAACTGCCGTGATTTGTCCTCTCTGTGCGAGAAAAATTCTGCATAAACTTCAAGGAATGATGTCAATTTGTTCTCCTTTAAAAAGTAACATAGAGGCGGAGATTTTTAGACGCCGCAAACGAGACATGTGATTGCGGACTTACGCCGTCGATTTATACTTTTTCAAAGGAAACTTGTTAACGCCTGAAGGTTCAAAAGGCGTTTTTCCTCAGCACGGCAGTATTGGTACTATACTATTTTTGAAATTTGTTTTTTGTCTCAGAGTCGGGCAACTTTCAGAGGAAGCTATACATTTTTGTATTTGCTCTCTTTGGTTGTACAAGGCGGCAAAGGGAGAGAGGGATGATGACGCTCGTTGCGGCACCCTCGGGTGTAATTTTCACGGGGGCGCGGGCGGAAGGCGTGAACGCGTGGTGGCCGCGTGCGAATCAAAATCAACACGATCGCCGGCCCCATTATCCCACCGCGGCGGAAATTCGTGGTACGTTCCACCGGGCAAGTCGTGACTTCGTGGCGCCGCTAGCTCGCTAATTGATTTTAATTGATGTTTTCATTCGCCTTTTCCCCGGCTTCATGCTGATGGCTCCATGGAACCAACCCCACGGTAAACTAAAGGTACGCTCCCTGGCCGCTACGCGGCCCACCCCCCGGTCAGCGCCCTTTATGCCTGCTATACAGGTCCCCGTGAGTTAATTCAAATAGAGGGGACTCATCCTGGGATTATTTCTTATCGATACACTGAAAAAAAGTTGCGGGCTATTTAGAAATACCACCCGTTCCGGGCTCAGAGGCCGAAACTTTCGGGTGTTTGAGCCTAAGCCTCGATCGCTCCGGGGGCACCGAAAAAAAGAGGTGCTGTAGTAACATCCTGGATGTTAAAAAAATGTGTGACACCTCTTGGATGTTGTCATCACCGCTCAGGCTGATGAAGTAACATCCTAGGATGTTACTTTTACATCCTATCATGCTACGTTATCTGTCAGAGTGCTCGCACATTTTTTTAACAACCGTAACATCCAGGATGTTACTACAGCATCTTTTTTTTCCGGTGTGCTACGCCCAGAACTTTCAGCCACTGAGCTCGGAACGCGGACAGTATGTCTATACCCGTAAGTACGGCTTCCACGGCCGGAGTTTTTTTCAATGTAGCTAAAAAATCCTTGAAAATAGGTCCGGCAGATAATTAGACCGAACTGCGACAAAAAATGGAAGTTTAAATTGTTAAAATAGGAGAATTTCCAACTATCTCGCTTAATATCCAAAACCTGGGTCATATTTTACCGTGTTGAGATAGGACTCCATATGAGCCTTCGGGCGTAGTCGTATTTTCTTGGATTAAAAAATAAGTTACTGGGACAATTTTTTGGTCGATTTTGTCCGCAATTTAATCTAAAATATCTGAAAATTTTAGGGGAAAATAAGCAGGACTTCCCTAAAGTAATACATGTTTTATATGGGTAAATTTGGCAACTCTCGAATGCCCATACTGCGCTCTTCCTTAACACGCGGCGCAAAGTCAAAGGCTGAGTATAGCTGGCTCATCTAGGGACTATTACTATCACTCGTCGATAGCCGCATGTGCAGTATCTTTCTATATGTTTTTGCTTCATTTTTGAACCCAGTAGGTATAGGGAGAGAGACCTCGATGATTTCGGACCTTTTCATCGGAAAAAGGCTTCTCAACCACCCCACTCGCGATTAGTGAACAGAAACAAGGCAGAAAGGCAAACGATCGCGAACAGCGATGCGCGGAAAAAACCATTCCATTGTCTTCCACTCCGAAAAGGGATCCCTAGCCCACCGCTGTCAAATTGAGCTAAAAAGCAACAATATCCCTTACACAATCATAGGACCTATGAATAAGTCAAGAGAATTTGACAGTGATGCTCTTGTCTGTTCGCACCTTCCGGACTGGTTGTTCTGAGCCTTTTTTCGTTCTTTTTATTTTTTTTAATTCGCGCAGAAGGGGCATAAATCATAACGTTTGAAATCAAAGCCAAACCGACGGACAGAGGGTAGAAAGAAGAGAAAACCTCTCACATTAACTACACACACACACAAGCGCTTGCCGACGAACTCTGAATAACTCAGTCACGGAGCGGATGGTGTGGGTGAGGTTATGCGGATGTGCACGAAAACAGCTCAAAAGGTATCCATGGTTGTCTGATCAACATCGGATTTTCCCCCAGAATTTTTTTTATATTAATGTGCGTCGATTGCAAAAGTCAAAAAATCCGTACCTCCATTGCAACGTTTAATAATCTCCGGTTATATGGTTTATTTCCTTAAAAAAAAAAAAAAAAAAAANAAAAAAAAAAAAAAAAAAAAAAAAAAAAAAAAAAAAAAAAAAAAAAAAAAAAAAAAAAAATTCAACCAAAATAACGCCTTGAAATGTTTTGTGAATATTTTGCACGAGTGAGGGTCAATCACTGAAAATTTCAAGAGAAATTCTTGATGAGAATTGTAATGAGAATTATAAAGCACCAGTGACGTCAGCGACAACAAAGCCATCTTCGTTACCGCTCTTGTTTGATATTAACTCATGAGCCCTGCCCACATCGCTCTTTTCTCATGCCCACGGCTCACTAGTGCTGCAATCAGTTGGCGCATAGTTCCGTTTGACAGAATGTAAATTCCAATTTCTCCAAAGGGAATGACGCCCTATTTTACCATTTTTTTAGGGGGGGGGAGGGGGGCTCTTTATGCAGCTTTCTAGAGCACACCTCACCTTTCCCCTTTCGTCCCGTTTGGTAGAAACACATCCGATAGAGAATTTGCAGGTGTCTGAAATTCGATGAATTCCGTGTTTAAGTGGAAACCACTGAGTGAACTGAACACGAGGATACCCTTGGTTCATGAATTGAACAATCATTGGAGAAGATATCACAAAATGATCTAATCTGCTAAAATACATGTGTGTAATGCAGATGACGTCACTAGGTGGTGCATTTTCTCACTTTTAAATCTATTTTCAGACTATTTCCCACATCAGAAAAAAAATTATAAAAAATACTGTGAAATCCGCTCTTTAAGCACTTTCAGATAAAGTAATAAAAGTTTTACATGCAAATTCTCCATTGAATTGATCAAAGTTCAGACATATGAAAACACTTCGAGAATATTCGAGTATCTATAAGCAATCCTCCGAACCTGAAAGTAGAAAAAAAACCAGGAACCTCGGAGTGGAACTCACGGCAACAGCGATGATAGAGATAGGAGTACGAGTCCGAATCACCGGAAGGAAAAGTCTGGTAATTTATCAGCGGCCCCGCTTTTTTACGGGCGCATTCTTTCTGGTCCGAGTCTAGATGCTGGCCCTGAGGAGGGGTGAGGGGGTGGGGAGAGAATAAAAATATACAAAATGTCACAAAGGAGCCACTGACCCATATAATTGCCGCCGCGCCGCGCTGTGCAGTGCGGAGATGAATTAAGCCGAGATCGCGGAGGGCGGGAGCGAGGCCAGCAAAAAATACCACTGTACTTAACTAATATGATAGAATACGGCACTTGTTTGCGTCGTAAAAAATGAGTCCGTCGAGGGATGCGGATGGTCCTTGGAGCGGCCACTGTGGATTTCGTTGTTGCCGGATTTCGTATTAAGGAGGAACTTTTCCCACGAGAAACTGTACTAGGTGGGTCTGCAGTATGTGCACAAGAGATGCACTTGAATGATTTGGCTTCTAGAAAATGAAACCGTATAAAAGTCATGATGAGTATGCTAAGAAAGTCTGAAATCCACTCTTTAATGCAGGGCCGGATTTACCTACTTGCGGCCCGTGGGCCGCCTGTATTTTGCCGCCCCCTTCTCATTCGTTTTGAAACATCAATAAAAACCATCAAATGAACGTGCCAGCGGGGGAGGGGTGCCTAAGACGCGTTCACTCGTGTTGGAAACATTTTTTGCGAAAGCCCTATCAACACTACTAGTAAAAGTTCACGAAACTTTGTGCGAAAGTTAAGTTTCGTAAACCTATCTCTGTGAGGCCAAGGCCTACCATTCTTAAGAAATGAACGAAAAAATTACGAAAGAACAAACATAAATGTGGATTAATGATTTTAACTTCCACCGCTGCGCCGCGCTGACCGCACCGTGTTCGCCGCAATGCGCGAAGTATTCACGCAGTCTTGTAGGCGCTGTGAGTTTCACGCCGACCGCTGCTGAACGCACTGTGTTTGATGCAATGCATGAAGTATTCACGCAGTCTTGTAGGCGCTATCCGTGACCGCAATGACCGCACTCTAATGCAATGCGTGAAGTAGTCGTGCAGTCTTGTAGGCGCTAATATGTATTACATGCCGATCGCCGCGCCGAGGGCTTCTCCTTTTCATCTCAAGTCCTCGCCATCATTTCTCTCTAAGTCGCGCCGTTCCGGGCCAAATTGCGTGTTTTAGCTATTTGGTTTCTCTCTTAACTTGAATAATTAAAGGTGATGTCTATTGTATCTCTGAAAGACGACAAAATTATAAATTATTATACTCTCAGGAAATGAGAGATTTTGTCGCCTTCTCTCGTTTGTATTTTTTTCTAAATCCGATTTTTTTTATACCTACATTTAAAAGAATTGCAAAATTTGCCGCCCCCCTATAGATTTGCCGCCATGGGCCGCGGCCCATGTGGCCACCCCCTGGATCCGGCCCTGCTTCAATGCGCAAATTGGCGAGTTCTTATCTTGCATTTCCAAATTTTCCGTGTATCTAAGCATTTTTCCTCTTCATTTTAGGTTTTAGGCAAGCAGGTTTGCTCAGAGAGAGGTGTCGGCAACCCTAGCCCTTTGATACCAGCAATCTCGCTAACTATTATAAATCTTGAGACTAAGTGTTTTTGGAACAGGGTATTTTGGGTCCTTGAATAGAGAAAAATATCACCATTGTTTCACATACCTTGTCCAAAGACATGGAGAGATCCGTCACTAGTACCTCGGCAAGGGTGGAAGCTTTTATTTTCGGGACTCTAAACTGCTAAGCTACCAACAAGTTTGCTTTTGAGCAGCGTGTAGAGCAAACAAACCGAAGTTCGGTAAACTCGTTCTGCACATTGCATCACTAGTAGCTCATTAGCCAATTAATGGTAGATGAAAGGGCAACTGAAAGGTACTCAACAGTTAACACAAACGCGATTGAATATCGCTGCCTTTTTACTGTCCATGAAGAATTTTTGAACCTCCGAATGTAAAAGTTCCTACCTGTCGCCAAAGAATTTAGCAGAAGGTTTCTCCTTGTCTCTTACAAGCAAACTTGGTCGTGGTCGACCACGAAGAGAAAGGTAACCGCATGCAAACGCAGAAAATTTGAAAATGCGTGACATGAACCACGTGAAAGGAGTGGATGTCGGACTGTTTCAACGTGCTCGCCGTGGTTTTTGAGCTTTAGCGTGATTTTTAGGCTTGAGAAATTTCACATTAAAAAATTCTAGACATTTATATGTTTCTTTTGAGAGAAACAGACTGCAAGGAAAATGTGTTTTTTGATGAGGTCTGAAAATTGTTGTTTTCAGATGCCGTTAGTACACCCTACCCTGCACTCCTATTTCATCGACCTCGCATCTACCCTCACAAGCGAATCCTAAGAAGCGACAACAAACTCCACCGAAATGAATTCGAGATCTACTTGATATTCAACTTTAAAGCGGTGGTTCCAGTGCACGAGGCGTGAGTCGCGGAGGGGTCGTGGAAACATTGTTAGCGCACTCTAGATTGTGATCTGCGAGTCAATATGTGCGCGGCGATGTCAATTAGATTATTACGCGTAATAAATCGCTTCCTCCGCACTGCGGGGGGCCGAGGGTGAGATCGCCGGCACACGACTTGTGTATATGTTAGTTCGGGTCTTGGAAAACTTGGGGTAGGATTCTTTCGATCCTCTATTTTCCCATCTTATTTCAACATTTCGCTCTCTGCGCTGTCCCCCTTATTTTTCCTCTCGTCTCACGTTTGTCAGTAAAGAATAATGTTCTATCTATAATTCAAAATTCGAAGGTCTATCACGGATTATAGAAAACTGCTTTTTTCAGAGCGTATGTTCGGGAGCTATGAAAATTTCCAATCGTAAGGCTCAAAATTTTAAGGAAAGTAAGAACGCAGCACAAACTGAAGTTTCAGCAGGGAATTTATTTTGAACGCATAAGTTCAATATTCACGTAAAAATATACGTACTTCTGTTCACTCTAAATATTTATTCGATGACTCTTTAAGCATGACCGCCATATTTCTGCGTTTCCGAGTCGAAGGAAGCTAATTCCATTCCAAGGGAGTAAATTGATTCGAACCGATCAATTTTTTACAAGAATGTGACTGTGTAATTTTTGTTCTAAATGTCAATTTGTATGTGTAGTCTGAAAAAAAATCAGCAAAATTAAATTTAGAGGCGCTCAACAGTATTCTGGTAAAAATACGATACGCGAATGGAAATTTTGTGACGTTGAAATGTTTTTATGTCTCTGATTAATCAGACATTGTCTGCAAGGGAAAAGGCCGTTAATTTTTCATACAGACAAGTACGAGTAATTAAAAAAAGACAAAAATTACATCATGTTCTGGTGTTTCATTTCAAAGCATCAAAAGAGAAAATGGTATGGAACATGTTTTTATTTGTTTGGGAGAAAATGTCTTTCCTGCCTCCTTTTTTGAAAAAAGATATTATATCTGAACAACTTTCGCACTTCTCAAATTGTCGCACGGTTTATCCTTTGAATAATAAAAGGAGCGAGGGGTAGCCAGGTACACACAGGTGCAAGGATTCACACGCCCACGAAGAATAATTAGGCGACGGAAACTGCAAAAAACTGCATACATGACGAGCCAACATTTTGAAACAAGTCACACGCATCTAATTAGAAATACTTGTTTTTCTTCATCCCCAGGGGAGGATCAGGGTGAAAAAATAGGGAAGGGCGAATAAGTTCGTATCGTTTTATAAAATGCGCAATAAAAACAAACTCGCGTATGCACGCAGCTATGTTGGGGAAATCAGTCGGTACTTTTTGCGGAAACTCCGGAGGAAAATCAAAGGGGGATGAGAAAAATGTTGAAATTAGTCGGATTTCAATTAAGATGGGGCGCAAACTCGCCAGCCAATCATAGACGCAGTTCAAGTGACGGCACGACCCTAACGTGCTTGCCACCTCACACGGAAATATGTTCTATCAAGTCCTGCTGTATACTTTAGGAACAAAATAAAAAGAGGCTTCGTAGTTACTGGATTCCCGATTATATCATGGTCCCCAGGAAGTCCAGTAATCAATACCAGATTATTGCCAGGTTCATCGGGTTACATGTTGTAGGAAAGTAATTTCGAACGTTCAGGTAAACTGTCAGAGAACTCGGGATAAAAAGTGGAAATTATTTAATTCAAGAGCTTATTTCGCCCCCAAAAAACTCGGGTGGTGAATAAGGAGTTGAATCCACCCCATAAAAGATACTCCTCAAAAAGAGATAAGATTATGCACGACCAGAAATAATGTAACCTCTTTGATTCTTTTTTTCTTCATGTAGAATCAAGAGCCGTACTCATGCAGCCGTGCCAGAAAAGGACAGTTCGTACTAAAGCTGATTGTGAGTGACAAAGTTGACTCCCCTANTTTAATTCAAGAGCTTATTTCGCTCCCAAAAAACTCGGGTGGTGAATAAGAAGTTGAATCCACCCCGTAAAAGATACTCCTCAAAAAGAGATAAGATTATGCACGACCAGAAATAATGTAACCTCTTTGATTCTTTTTTTCTTCATGTAGAATCAAGAGCCGTACTCATGCAGCCGTGCCAGAAAAGGACAGTTCGTACTAAAGCTGATTGTGAGTGACAAAGCTGACTCCTCTTCTGATACATAATTAGAAAACTTTAATGCACAATCAGAAACCAGATGAACATTGATGAGCATTAGCTCTAATGGAGGATTTTATCACCCATCGAACGAGCATACCCTGCTTCCCGGGAAACTTGATTCCTCTCCGCGAATGCGACAATTGGTTCTCCTTTACATCAACAGCATCACAAGAGGTGGGTGGATGTCAAATATTTTAAATTTTGTTTGCCAAATTTTGCGAACGATCCCGCTTTTAACATTAATAAAAAATCAGAAAATCTGCCAACGAACGAACCAACAAATACATTTCTGCTTTGAGACCCGGAAAAACCTTGACGCCTGCGAGAGAGCGCCGTTCCAGGAGAAAAAAGTAAAATTTTGAGGCCCTTTTTGACTCAGTGCAACAATAAAATCAACCGAGTTTTTTTGTACATTTGGAGGCCACGGAGAAAAAAATGCGTGGACAGGGATAATGCAAAGAACAAAAGGGGCGAAAAAATGGGAGAAAGTTTAGGAAAGGGGTGAATCATGGAACTACGCGAGCTAGAGATCGAAACAATAAAAAGTGCCAACACTTTGGGCTTTGCCGCCGGGGGGAGGAGGGGTCGATGATGGTGCAGGCGAGGAAGGGGGCTGGGGGGGCTGTCAAGACGTTCCTGTAGCTTTGATTGCGTGCAGTGTACTTAGAAACTTGCTGATTTCCATTATCTTATCATGTCCTGCGTTCGAACGGAGGGAGAAAAAATTCAATTGCGGCACCCGCCTTGGCCGACGACGTAACGAAATCCAGGAACTTTCAAGCTACCGTGTTCCCAGAGAGCGCAGTATGCACCGAAATTCAGTCTTGAGAAAATATGCTCTTTTTGATGTTGATAAAGAAAACAGGCCCTCCTTTCTTTTATTAAACCATCGACGATCATCGATTAGATTCTTAGGAATGGTTGTAGAATGATTGAGAATTGGTAAAATTTACCTCTAACACAAAAACATACACTGGGAAAAAAACACATTGGATCTAAAATCCAGACTCTTAACAACATCGACAAGAGAAAATGGTATTGATTCAATCAGATTTATGCTTAAATCAAGAACCAAACCTCTAAATTTGAGCGGATTTCCTTTTGATTTAAGCTTAAATCTGATTGAATCAAGAGTCCTTTTTCTTGTCATGTTTTCAAGAGTCTGGACTCTAGATCCAATGTGTTTTTTTTTCCAGCGTAGGAGTTTTTTGTTCCTTTTTTGATCATTTCACATTACACACAAACAGCTGTATGCGACGTTTCTTGATTCATAGCATGGTTACGTCTCAAACCATAATACAAAAATCTGATGGTTTGAAGTTCGTAGCTAGGGAAAACCAATTTAGACAAGGCACCAGTATGCACCCAAACCATCGGTTGAATTCATTGAAATGTCACGTTTTCAGCACCGTAAAATCATAAGGGAAATTCAGTAAAAGTGACAAAAAATCACATACATTTGTTTTACCCATAATATGGATGAAATGTCAGCGGAGATTTTGAGACACTGCGACCAAGAAATGCCCTCTCTACACGCAGCGCTTCAAGCATGATAACTACAAGTTGCAAAAGGGATAAGAAACTGCTATCTCTGGCTCATTATAGAAATCACGTATGTGCCATCAATTACCTCACACAGATAGGCGTTTTTGTGGATGAGCTAAGCCGGTATCAGACGATCAAAGTACACTGGAAGAAAAAACACATTGGATCTAGAGTCCAGACTCTTAAAAACATCGACAAGAAAAAATACTCTTGATTTAATCAGATTTAAGCGTAAATCAAGAACCAAAGCTCTTAATTTGAGCGGATTTCCTTTTGATTTAAGCTTAAATCTGATTGAATCAAGAGTCCTTTTTCTTGTCAATGTTTTCAAGAGTCTGGACTCTAGATCCAATGTGTTTTTTTTTCCAGTGTAGAGGCTTCAAAGAGGTTCATCGATGCCTTTTCTGGCCCTCTCATTGGCTAGCGGTTTAAGTCGGGGCAATCGATGAGTCTCTTTGAAGCCTCTACTTTGATCGTCTGATACGGGTTTTTGGAAATAATAGTTCCCTTTTGCAAAATGTAGTCCATCTTTACTGTGCTCTTGGACGGACATCTTGATGTGGCAACGGAGGGAGGGTCTGAGGGGGTGAGCGAGGGCGCCTCTTGGAGGAGCCACTCGGGGCGCGCAGCGAGCGGGTGACCGGGGCGGCGCCCGGCGGAAACGCCGAGAACCTTGAGTGACGTCCAACGGCCGGGCCGTCCGCTCCTTCTTTTTTACACGAGTTGATTTGTTTCCGGCCGTTTCCGCCTCGCCCGTATTGTCCGATATTTTTCCGGCATCCTTCCTCCTTCTGCGCCCCCTCGAAGGAACGGCGACTCTGCCGTCGGAATAAAATCGACCCGCTCGAAGTCATACAGCACCACAATCGGCAGTCCAAGCGGAAAAAGCGTTCATCGAGTGGCAGAAAACGAAGTAAGAGGCGTCAATAAAATGCTCGATATGATTTAAATTGAATTTTGAATAGCGTGGCACCTAAGAAATGGGATGTATTGCGATAATTTTTTGAGGATAATGAATTGGAAGCAGTATAGCGATTCCAGCAAGTTGGACATACTGTTGATAGTCCATTTACATCCATTGAATATATCCATTCTAGAGGAGATAGGCTGCCGAACCTAGAATCGATTGTTTAACATAATATATTTAAATGGAGGAAAAGTAGTGTGGAAGAATCGCCACTGAGTGGAAGTGAATAATACCTCCGTATTTTGTCGATTTTCACTTTCTCGTGAGAACAGAAACTCTCTTGGGGAGTACTTTGGTATAGGCTATAGGCACATGCAAAATAGAACGACATGGCAAATTTTAACTCAAAATTAGCACAAGACCCATAAAAATCCTTCATTTGCCGCAGTATACTATTTTGTCCTTGACAAGAAAATTGCAACTTTGTTATTTGAGTCCGATCCACTTGATGGTATTTGGGAAAAAGCAGTATGGCTCAACTGTTCGTGGTTGAGCTGGCCAACTACATATTTATATGGATATTAAAGGTGATTTCGGATCGGGCTGTCTCTTCCACACGGCGAAAAAACAACTGGAATGGGCCGATATAAGTACCGATCGGTTGGTATTCCCGGTCACTTTTTTGGTTCCACACAGGGGATCGAGTTGAAAGGAGAAGTCGGACATGCATTTTTCTAATGTAACTACAAATTTCGATCTTTACTTCGTCAAAGTTTCGATTTTCAGGGGTGCGTATACAAGTAAATTTTCAGAGAAAACCAATGGAGTCACATTTAAAACTTCAACGTTTTGTTTTAACGGAGTTCAAAGCTTTAAAAGTTTCCACATTTTGTCCGACTTTTCCAATTGACTTGTCCCATTGTGTGCCAGTCCTCCACTGAATTTCAGACCATACCTATTGTGTTGATTTATTCTTCATCGATAGAATAAAGTAAGAAAATTTTGAAACGTTGCAAATTAAGCACGCGAGTTTTGAGCTTAGACGTCGAGACCATAAATTCTTACGAGCTTCGAGAAAAGCACTCGGCGAAAAAGAATCCGCTACGATTGGAGACCCTAACGATAATCACCTCGTCTAACAGGCCCTCGGGCGGGCACATAACGATCGCTACGGCGAAAGTTTAAATATTGCGCCGAAAATGAATATTAATGATGCCTCGGAACTTTTTTCGAGCTTTCCCGTTACAACAGACCGCACGTAACGGCCTTCTACCTCTCTCAGCGAGCGAGTGACTGCATGAGGGTGCTCGCCATTGTTCACTTGCATCGTTGCCGCTTTGGATAGAAAAAACTAATATTTGGACGTCTAGTATCGGAATATAGAGCCAATTTTCATACTGCTCGGCAACGTTGTTCACGTATATCGGTGGTTCTTTTTTTTATGGAAGTCTCTTTCAACTTTTACAAAGAGGTTTTTAAATTTCGCTTTCAAATATATGAAAAGTAATATTGCACAACCGGAAAGCTTGAAAAAAGCTCAGTTCATGAAAGGAAAATCTTCAAAATGATAAAAAAGACATTCGGGCATTAATCAGTGTTTTATCGCAAAAGAAAGTAAAATGAATTGCCATAAAGACTACTCCCAGTAAGGCTTACTGAGTAAGCAATCGATGGCTAAAGAACGATACAATTTAACTGACAATTTCGGCGAAAATGAGCTAGGAACTTTGCCGTATTCTGCAGTATACAGTAGACTCTGGATTATCCGGATTAATTGGTGCCGGGCCCGACCCGGATAAAAAAAAATCTGGATAGTAATAGTAAACACAAACACCACCAACCAACACCACAGTATTTTTATTATGTGTACATCATGTACATACCAACACGAATTTAAAAGGTTAACGCCAAATTGAACGACTCAATGGTGATTGTGAATAGTAGCCGACAACGATAAATTACAATACAACGATTAAAGCGCGCAATGCGTGAAGTATTCATACAGTCTTGTAGCCGCTAATGTGCGTTTTAGGCTAACTAACCGACTGCACTGCGTTTGGCGTAATGCGAGAAGTATTTACGCAATCTAGTAGGCGCTAATGCGTTCCTCGCCTACCTCACTGTTTGGCGCAATGCGTGAAGTATTCCTCCAGGCTTGCAGGCGCCAATAAGCCTTGCGACCGCTTCTTCGCGGATCCGCTCACTTATCGGAATTCGTACGTAGTTACATGGTTGCAAAATCGATCCGGATAATCCAGAGTCCGGATAATACGAAGCCAGATAATCCAGAGTCTACTGTATGTAGAATACATAAGCTTACTTTTTTTTTTTGTTTTTTTTTTGGGAGGTTTCAACCAATAAGACGAGGTTCTGTGATGAAACGTAGATACTGATTTCTATTGAGGATATTCATTAAGATCATTTCACGACCTGCGCTCTTCCAAAAATCAACTCACTTAAGAATGTGCTTAACTGTGTGTGTCATTTAATATTGCTAAATATGATGACAATCGATATGCAAACACTAGCAGTCAATACTATTCATTTACCGATGAAAAATCCCGCCGGTAAACTGCATGAAAGGTACCCAAAGCGAGAGCTCTTAATTAAAGAGCATCATAATTACGAAGCTACAGAGCGCGAGCCTCATTTATGATCGTTAGCTTTTTCATTATTTTCCCACCGAGTGTTCTTCTATTTTCCCGAAGCATTGCCAGATTTTATTTCCAAGTGGTAAGATTATCAGAGTGTTGAAATTTTTCGGGGGGTTTTCAAGGTAACGTGGCATTAGTGGTTGAAGATTTGTAAAAGGCGGTTTTCTACTTTTTGTTCCCCGAAAGAGCTTTAAAGTGAGCTTTTTCTGGGCACTTGAAAGGCGCTTCTATGAATGGTTCAGGTAGGATGATTTACTTTTTGAATGCTTTTGTTCCATGAAAATGAGGGAAAGTGCTTTTCAAGCCTGAGACAAAGTCTTTTTGAGGTGCCAAGCTTACGAGGAAAATTACATCTTTTTTAAAGGAATGCTACGTGTTTTTTTTTTCTTGTGCCCTCTAAAAATAGCTACAATTTGAGCAAATTAACATAACATGAAGTTGTCTTTGGAAAAACTTTTTCTCACAAAAGTTTTCTTTATTCAATAAACGAGGATGAAATAGTTATATCCAAATATGTTTCTTTTGTGGTTTCTGATCCCTCGTCGTCAACCCATGGACAGTCTCCCGCGGTCTCAATAAATTTTAATTCGGACTTTGTTATAAAATCGTATTTTAAACGACTTGTTGAAAACTACGGATTAGCTGAAAATGAATGACTCCATCCAAAAGTTACGGATAGTTCTTGTCCCTCTTTAACTCTTCCAAAATCGACTACAACTCGACTAAATCGACTAAAATTTTAAGGATCCACATAGTTTCAACGAATTTCACTTAAGAATCTATATTTCTGAGAAACATTAAAAACTACTCTTTATCTAGTGACAACACCTAAAGCTTCTTGCATACATATTTAATCTCATTTATTCATGAATATTCTTTCATTAGGTTAATACGCTGCATGGGTTTTTAGGTATTTAAAAAATTTGGCGCTAAGACGGTGGAAAGACATAATACAGCTTCATGTTAACGTGCGAAACCTAAGTATATTTTTCAAGGACACCCTTAGAACTAATATTCAAAGCTGGTTCATAAAGCTAAGATTGAAATAGAGATTAACTGACATAGAACAAAAGACAGGAAATACGGGTAAAAAGAGCAAAATACGAACGGGAGACCCGTAAGTCTACAGTTTTCTTTTCTTCCAAAACTGCAACGACCAAAAACTAATATCCAATAAAGACTAAAGCTCAATGACAGCCATTGTGTCAGAAAATAAACACAGATTGAGAAAACTGCACTTACACACAGCTATTACTTAACATGCGTTCCAAATATAAGGTCGTCGGGAAAAAATAGGGCACGTAGAACAACAACGAGGAAGAGATCAGATTTTCCGCCTAACTTTCGAGGAGGTTTAGTGTTTTTTTTTAAAATTTGGATACAGCCGCTCGAACGGAAGTCGAGAGCGTGGACGTTTGCAGCGGTTCAAACGGTACGTAAACAGCATATTCTTTGATACTTTATTCACTGTCGTCCTTTAGTTAGTTAGTTAGTTAGTTAGTTAGTTAGTTAGTTAGTTAGTTATTTAGTATATTTTGAGTTAAGCAGACCAAAACTGAGAAAAAGTATACTTAATGCCTTGATATTTAGCCATTCCTGGCTCATCCCGAGCTACTTTTAACAAAACGGAACAAACTTTTGGGAAAGAAAAAGGATTCGCATAGTAAATTTAGTCCACTGAATGTTACATATCGACAGCGTAAGACCGCAATCGCATATCTCGTATGCGGTGCCTGAAAATCTCCGCCTCTATTCTATTTTTTAAATTAAAGGAGAACAAATTAACACCATTCCTTGAAGTTAATGCAAAATTTTCTTCGCACAGAGAAGAAAAATCACGGCAGATTTAAAGAATTGCCGTTGAGTAGTTTTCCGTTTAAAAAAAAGTATGAAAGGAAGTCTGCGACGTCGCAAACCGAGTTATGTGATTGCCGACTTACACCGTCGATATGCATCTTTTCAAATATACCTTGTCCCCAAAAGTTAATATATGTATACTCTCATGGTGTCATTTGTTCGACTTTGAGGATGTTTTTCGTGTTGAATGATGCAAATTTTACATACAATCTATTTCATGTGGGGTATATATGTTTTTATCATCTGATTTGATGTTTCACCTTCCTCGCCTTCACCCTGATGATGTGTATCTCAAACCCATCAGCAGGCCGATTATTGAAATTGATAGACAAATCTATAGACAAAGAAGACATGGGGACTATGGAGCGATCCTATTGGTTGAAATTGGTGGTTCCTATAGACTAAGGGATAAAATGATGGACTAACTATCGGGTCCCTCGAGGGTTGCCGTTACTTAGTCCCTTTACCCTCCTTCCTTGTCCATTGCCACCATCTGCTTCCACCAATAGGATCCCTCCATGTCTTTTTTTTCTTCTTTGTCTATAGATTTGTCCATCAATTTCAATAATCGGCCTGCTGGCGGCATTTTCCGTTTAAACACATGCACTTCAGCAGATTAGATTATTTTGTCATATTTCCTCCTAAAATTGTTCAATTTATAATCCAAGGTTGCCCTCGTGCTGAAGTTTGAGAGTCACAAAATTTTGAACACCTGCGAATTCTCCATTCTGCCTATGCTACTATGCTGTGGAACAACCTCTTTTTGTTTTGTTTCCAGAAACCGACGAAGATGGGTCCAACAATCCTCACACTTTTTCTCGGCGTGCTGCCTGCCCTCGTGGCATGCACGAACAACTCAAACCCGGTCGTACAGGATCCTTTGAGCATCTCCGACGAACTGGAGATCGTCCACCTCTACTTCGGACAGTGGCCGAGCGGCATCGCCGTGTCCTCCTCAGGACGGATGTTCTCCTGCTACCCGGCCGGGTTCGACGGGGACAACACCAACCTCGGCAACAACAGCGTCGTCGCGGTCGTCGAGCTCACCGGCCTCGAGACGGACACCCCCTACCCCAACGAGGAGATGAACAGCCCCCCCGGTGGCGCCGTCGATACCAGCGGGATCCTCCCGGTCACTTTCGGTTACACGGAATACTTCCTCAGCGTCCAGACTGTCGTCATAGACAGCGAAGATACACTTTGGATTCTCGACACGGGGCGGTGCATGTAATAATAATTTTTGTCGTTAAATTGTCAATCAAAAAAAAAATTGGCTATCACAAATTGGACGTATTTCTGCCAACCGGAACTATAGGGAAAGATGACGTGTGTTCTAGAGAGGTGAATGAGAAACAATGTTAAAGTGGGCGTGATTATTCCCAGAAAACCGGGAGTTGTAAAAACCAGAGAAATAGAAAACCGGGATTTTACATTCTGGCAAATAAATGAAACTAGGTGTCAACTGAGTGCGGCGCTCATGAGCCATGGGCATGAGGCAAGAGCGTTCTAGACAGGGCTCATGAGTTAAAGAGGACCACGCGGAGCTGCGGAGGCAAATTCCTTGCCGCTGACGTCAGTGGCGCTTTATAATTCCCATTCATTCTTACAGCCCTCCACTAAAGAGCACACCCCTTCTTTCCCACCTATCTCGGGTTTCGTTTGGCAGAAGGAAGTCAAATTGGTTTTGCTGCCGATAATCATTCCCTCCCAGCAAAATAAGGGTTTCTAAATATCACATTGCATACTCAACAAAATGAAAAACTATGCGAACCTAATGAACGGACCACTAGGCACTAGGCAGACATTCATTTGCAATTGAGAATCGTACAATTTCTGGCTCATCCGTAAAATAACTTGTGTACGTAGGGAAACTAATGGTACATACGTTGTTCCCAGACTGAGCCTGATATTATAGTTCCGAATTGCAAAAAGTAGTTCAATTAAAGCACCACAACATAAGATTCCTTCGAAAAATTTCTCTCTAAATGGGTTAAATACGTTGAAATAGTAAAAAATTAATTGATCAAAGAGTAATTAGTGCTTATCAGTTCTCTTAAGAATCAATGAAATCGAATGTGCCATTTACATAAAATTAAAATCAATAAAAGTCAAAGTAGCCATATGAAGAAACCTTTATTCGACAAAAAACTAATAGTGGATCCTACAATAATATCCTTCCTACATAATTCTTACGGAGCAGTTGCTCCTCCATTGAGGCTTCGATTCAGCAATCTTTTTTGGTGATGAAAGGTTAGTTAGAGAGAAAACAAGCGGCCTTATCGTATTTTTCGCAAAATGTTTCACTGACGAAACCTAAATCCCGGCTGCATGTCAGCAAAATTGACCCGATGGAAACACCTTGAAATGGACTATATTTTGCAATTTGGAACTATAAATTCCAGCCCGGTTTAAAAACAACGTATGTGCCATTCGTTTCCCTATGCAGATGAGTATTTTTCCAGAAGAGACAGAATTTATAGTTCCAAATTGCAAAATGCAGTCCAAATGATCCAGCGATAGGTCAACGTCAAGGCGTCTGCATGCGACTATTCGTGCTCAACGATTGTCCGTGTTGCATAGCAAAATATTGAAGGCGCACTGGCTATTTCAACGCCCTCTCATATGAGTGGCGCGACGCTGTGCTAAATTGCCAAAGCCCAGGATACAACTATTCGTGCTCTACCATCGTCCACACTGCATAGTAAAATATTGAAGGCGCACTGGCTTCACACACGCTTTCGTGTATGTGTGTGCGACATTACTTGAAGGAGCCGCTCTGCGTCCTGTCAAATTACCTTAGATTTCTCGATACCACTATTCATGCTCCACGCTTGTCCTGGTTGCATACACAAAGTATTAAAGGCGCTTTGACTTCCTTCACGTTCATGTACGTGCGTTAAATTATTTTTATTTTTCGCGGTGCAGTGGGTCAGTTGCGCTGGTCACAGAATCGTGTTTTGATGCTTGATTCTTGTAAATCAACTGAACTTCTCAAGATCTGTCTCGACGGCAACTTTTTACGTTCTATGGTAACCAAGATATCGCGCTTTGAAAAATTCGGTTTATAACGTCTTCTTCCGCGGTAGCGACTACCTTGCTTTCATCCGAGTCCCAGATGAATCCAGTGCAAATGCGTGTCTCATTGATTGATGAAGGATGGAAGAAACCGAGGGTTTCACCACCGCGGAGGATATCGTCACAAACCGAATTTTTCAAAGCACGATATCTGGGTTAATACCGAAAGTAGAAAGTTGCTGTTTGGACGGATCTTATCATCTTTAGCTCATCTGCGAGAATCGAGCACCAAAACACGATTCTGTGACCGGCGCAACTGACTCGTTGGTCGAATGTGAACAGTGGATACCTCGCACTCTGTTCCTCGAAGGAGCCCAAAGTCTTTTTGGCAGGATTCAAACCTATCTCTAACACACGGAGAAAAGAAACCTCGTGCGTGGGACCCGAAGTTTAGGTCATATGGATCCCTGAAGTTTTCAGATTGAGCATCTGAACACTTTAGGTCTAGCTGTCGAGGTTCGGATCACACATCTGAAACTTCAGTTCTTTCATCTGAAACTTCAGTTCTTACATCTGAAGTACTTCAGATGTGAGAACCGAAGTTTTTCGGATGTGAAAACCGAAGTACTTCCGATGTAAGAACTGCAGTTTCAGATGTGTGATCCAAACCTCAGCAGATGGACCTTAAGTGGATTGCATTTTGCAAAAAGGAACCACTAGCATTGCAATGATGCTAAGATTGTGCAACTTCAGCTTTTGCAATAAAATTGCGGAAATCGTGAAAAACTATGAAATTTAGATGGTAATTTTTGTCTTAAATTCACAGTTTTTAGCGAGTAAAATAGAAACTATTATTGGATAATCGGGTTTTTTCTCCAAGACAAAAGAAGTTGCACAATCTTAGCAACATTGTAATGCTAGTGGTTCCTTTTTGCAAAATACAATCCGGATTGCTCGGATGCTCAATCCGAAAACTTCAGAGATCCATATGACCTTAACTTTGGGTCTCACGCACGAAGTTTTTTTCTCCGCGTGCAGATATCCCGTTATGCTTCCATTTCCTCTTTCCCTCAGGTACGGCGGACTCATACTCGGGTCCTCTCCCGGCGGCACGAAGCTCATCTCCGTGGATCTGAACACCAACAGCACCATTCGCACCTACACTTTCCCGACCAACGTTGCGCTTCCGGTCTCGTTCTTCTCCGACGTGACCTTCGACCTCGTGAACCAGTTCGCGTACATCGCTGACCTCAGCCCGGAGCAGCAGAACGCTATCGTCGTGCTCAATCTCTTCGACGGAACCTCCTACCGAGTTCTCGTGAATGATGTCTCGGTCATGATTGAACCCGGTTTCGTCCCTTTCATCTACGGCGCGCCCCTCTACCAGGTACTTTCTTACAAATTGTGTTATATTTCAAAACAAAGTATTGGAGAGTATTGAACACGCATACAAAACAAGCGGGAAAACATTAATACATACACAGAGACGGCTTTTACAGAGCTCTTTGCCGCTCTGCGACTCCCAGCCGCCAAAGCCCCCTATCCTCCCAGAGCCCTTCAGGAAGTTGGAACTCCCCCATTTCCTCTAAAACCCCCTGTCCCCACCCTTTCACCAGACGTCCCCCAAAGCTTGGTGATAGCTTTAATACATTCGCATTAGAGAGGCGCTCAGCTGTTTCCTATGTAGGCGCATTTTAAAGTTCCCCGAAGAAGATGAGCGCTGTTAAGATGGAGAATTCGCTCAGCAAAATTTCAATTATCAATTTTGAGAAAAATGGAGGATCTCTACCATAACAGATTCCTGTGTCGGGTGGGCGTCGCAGAGCGTCGTAGCGCCGTATAAACGACTTATACGTACATTATTTACGTCTAATTTTTTATCCTCAGGTGCTATACAGCCCATCCGGGCAGATCTACGGTTACGGCAACATCAAGAACGGGGTCAGCGGGGTGACTCTGTCTCCGGATATGGAGACGCTCTACTACTCCGGGGGCGGGATACGGTTCCTATACTGCGTGCCGACGCAGCTCCTGCGCAACAACAACACCCCCCCTTCGGAGATCGTGTCCGCGGTGCGAAATCTCGGCCAGCAGGGCGTCTCGGCCGTCATCACGGCCGACTCGCAGGGCAACGTCTACCAGGGCAACTCCGTGAACGACGGCATCGAGGTCTACAACGTCACGACCGGCTACACGAGGAACTTCGTCCACGACCCCAGGATCAACTTCATCAGCAGGCTCATCATAGCGGCTGATGGCTACTTGTACTTCACCGTCACTCAGTTTCACTTGCTTCCGTCCATCTATCAAGGGTTTGGAGAGCTGGGCAAAGATCGCCGCCAGAAACCTTACGTTGCGTTTAGAGTCAGGTTGCCCGGTGGAGCGACGTTGCGCGGAACATGATGAGTGCCGAACAGGGACAAGAGACTCTCCACTAGTATCTTGGCAATGGCGGAAGCTTTTACTTTCGGGACTTCATCATTCTATTGTTGACCTACGTAAATGGTTGATTGTGAAGAGCGTGTTGGCAGTTTCGTTTTGCGAACAAGCCGAAGTTCGGGGAACTTGTTTGGCTCATGACGTCATGCGAAGCTCATCATCCACCATGTAGGTAGGTCAACAGCCGAAATAAGACTCTTTTTAAAAGAGTGGTGACTGTTGCTCCCTTATAATTGAACGGAGTTCTGTCAAACAGAACTGTGCGCATTGAGACATGAGCCCTGAGACCCATGAGAATATATGCATAACAGGGCTCACGTCATAATGCTCATAGTTCCGTTTGACAGAAATACGTCCAATTGCCCATAAGAATTTTTGAGTCCCCGAAAGTAAAAGCTTCCACCTGTCGCCAAGAGGCCAGTGCACTATGGTCTGGGGGCGCCGAATTGTGGCCATAAATCAGGAAATGGTCAGATTATCATGAAATTTGGTGTGCTTATGTTTTTAGGGTCGCTGAATTCAAATTTGACCTTACTTTTACAAAATTCTCAAATCCAAGATGGCGGCGGACCCTAAAAACAAAAAAACTAGAAAAAAATTCAAACTATGATTCGGATGCCATTTTAAATGACAGTTTAGTGTTTTGAAGGTTGCCAGACTACACTTTGCTAACTCAGTTTTGCAAAAATGAAGCGTTTACCAGAGCAAAAGGCTTAAAAATGAGTATTTTACCCTGGAAAAGATAAGACATTATCGTAATTAAATAAAGTTAGCATTATGTTTTTTAGTCTATTGGTCCTGACTAGAGCATGATATATATTATGGGGGGGGGGTATTAAGCCTAGGTATAGAGTGTTGTCCCCTCCCTAAACAAAAATTTTCTTCCAAAAATGTTCATTTCTGGCGGTTTTTTTTTTAAATTGCCTAACTCTTTGATCGCCAGACCCTGCTACGAAAAGTTTCGGGACATATTTTAGAACACTTAAAAATTAATAGCCTTGACATTCTTATATTTCTTGGAAGCAGTTCAACCATTCTGCGCTGATTTTTATGGTTGCAAATGTTATTATAAATGTTTTAGGTGGAATGATAAACTTGAACCATTTCAAAAAATAAATACAAGAAAACGGAACTAAAATTGCTATTAAGGTCTAATATCCGTGCTTGAATTCCTTTCCCCATCAGTCCCTTCCCAACAATAAGCTCCCAGTAATATGGCTTGCGATCATCAAGCTCGAGTTGCCTGGGTGGAAGTCAAACTCGGGATCTTCTGATCATAGGGCTAGCACTACAACCATTACATCACAGGAAGGCGAGTTGGTAAATGTGTATGCATATGAAATCTCAAGAATGAAAAAATGACCTCCGTTTTATCCAGTCATCATCACTTCTGTGGAGAAAATATCATTTCGCTCAAAAATGCGTTTTCCCGCAAAAAAACTTCATTTTCCAGAAAACTGGCAACTGCTGGAAGAAAATGGGCATCATTTTCGGATTCAGCATTCAAAATTACATAAGATCCACCCTTTGTCAAACGCTGACCTTGCCTTATCTCTCTTATCTTGTTGCACAGCGGAATCGGATTACTCACAAAATCACAAAACCGCTGCACTGAAATGACCGAAAAAGGCCTCAGACGCAAAAATACGCAAAAAAACCTATTATTCCCTGTTAGAGGAATATATGAGCTACATTCTGGCACCGATAAGAACGTGTTACCTCTTGTTACTAATAACTAAAAGTTAAGGTGAAGGTCATTTTTTGCCTAAATTAGGACAAAACTTTGAAGTCTCGTGGTGGTCATAAAATTAATCTTAATACTAAAAACGATTAAACCATCAAAAAGTGCTCCCTTTGAGCTTTCTGTTCCATATTTGATCGAGGATCTATGCCGACTTCTAACAAAACAGCACAAGGTAATATGTGATGACGTTCACCTCGAATTCTCACATTTCTTCATTTACCTCTAAGTCTGTGAAGTTGGCCACCATATATCCGATCTTAAAAACACTTAAAAAAAATTCGATCGGTCATTTCACACTTGCCAAGGGATGTAGATAAGGGCTGCATGCTAGGTTGCCAGATTTCCGCACTTTCAAAAATCGGATTTTTGGCCACGATTTGGCGCTCCCAGACCATAGTGCAGTGGAGGGTATCTTGTCTCTGGTGCCGAATCAGCTCTTGTTTTCCAAAGAGAGATGAAAGGGGTGGTTGGATTGCGGACTACTTGGATTTCATGAATGACGTAGGTGAGCTCAGATAATTTTTTTTTTTTTTTTATCGATTTTCTCGAAAGTGGTGTAATTGGTGGAAACAACTTTATAATTCAACTAGTGTTAACAATTCTAATTTGTACTGAAGTACGCCAAAGAACGGACGTTGCGATTCATTTCAATACTTTTGATTTCGGATCCTCAGGAATATTGACGCTGTATTGTGCCCACTTACATTACTTTGTAAACAAATCTGAACTTGCCGCCACCCACTTTTTCTCCATTCTTGTAGTCTGTTATGCTAAGGATGAATGCTGTATGAGTATTTGAACTTTGCTGAATCTCCTCGGATAAAGGCTTCATTTTTTAGAGAAGGAATGCATACTTTACCTTGCGAAACTCTCAAAGATAGAGTTTAAATTGCTAATGAAGCTCTAAAAAATTAGAGGGAGAGTATTCCCAAGTATCTCAGAAAATTCCCTCTTTCTTGAAGCGGCAATGTCTGGAGATTCATTTGACATTTTCCCTTATCATGGCAATGTTGTCTGAATGTTTGCCAGAATAGCGCTACTTCCTCATAGAAATTTAGGAGTTATTTATTTTTTGTAAATTAATTTATTATAAATTATGACTTGTATGAAGAAATATAAGGTTTACACAAAAATTATCAGGTTTGAAGACATCGTTGCCTGCAAGGTAAGATTTGCACACGAGGTAAAGTATGACTCATGTCATAGGAAATTATTTATACACAAAAAATGTTGTTTGGCCTACCTCAAACATTGAAGGCAGAATTGTCTTTAACTTCCACACCAAAAATATTAATAATTATAATTAAAAGTACTTTAAGTTACTTCTTGAAGAGAAGTTTTGCACAGCGCTAAGGTTTTTGAAAGATAGGATTATCAAGGGCAAGCATTGTTTTACTATAGCCAAACACAACAAACTAGGAATGCTCCTGGAAACAAGGATTGACTAAGACAAATAGTATTACACTCAAAACTGAGAGAAGAAAAACTACCGATATACTATCATAAATTACGTGAAAGAAAGAAGTTACCCGGCGGTCGATGTTTACATGTACTTTAAATGAGTTTCGCTAATAATTTTGCAAGAGCAAACTGATACACTGTTGGGAAGTGCGTCTCGAAAGTTAATTACCTTGCGGCAACAATTAACAACTAGACGAGTGAATGACTCCTGAAAAATGCGAGTGCTTTCGAATGCACTTGTCGACTGTTTGACTCCTGAGTGAGTGCTTTCAATCGCCCTTCCTGTGTGAATGACTCCTGTCAGGAGTGGCTCCTTTTGAGAAACCACTCCGGCTCTGAGCACTCTGGATCAGGCCAACTCCAAAATAGCCCCGCTACCTACTCCATTAAACACTTGTTTTCTCAACATAATAACCACCTTCTTGAGGATAGTCGCGCGCAGTGCCCCCGTGTTAAGTCACCATGTCAACTGGATGTTAAGAGAGGGGGAATAATTTGCTTACATCAGCAAAACTTCGACAAATCTCCAGAAAAGCGCGGATATTAAGGTGAATCTATGGCAGAAGTGAACGAACATCAAGGTTCGAGGTATGTCGATGGGTTTTCCCTAGATACTGGTTTCATGACATGTTTTTGACAAAATAGGAATCTATTATGCGTACAAGCGTATTTTAGATGGTTATTCCCTACGAATCTCCTACAACTGTAATACTATGATAGAACTGTATACGGACGCAAAAACTTATCCGTGTTCAAAATTGACCAATCGCGATTACAATAATTCGGTAGTACATTTAAAATGCTTCAGATGCTTTTAACTTCATTCCAGGTGTTTCGAAATAAATTTTAGGAAGAAACTATGGTTTTGTGGAGTCTCTAGATGCAGTGGATCTGTTTCTTTGTCAAGAATTTAAAATAAAACTAGTTTTTCAGGATAATTTGTCAAGTTCTAGTGTAGATTCACCATAACCAAAGTTATCGACGAATTTTGCCACCCTAATGATGCCATCAGCCTCACGCAGCATCCATTCAATTCAGTTTTCTTTCCTTTATTCCAGGATTTTTGCTCTCATGAAAATATGGAATTTTTTCTGGAGTCTGTCACGTAAAATCGTTAATATTGTAAATTGTTATTGTTGGAGAGTTAACTCAACACCATCATTTTAAAGTCCGCATTGGAAAACAGGGAAACCCCGCCAAAGCCAGGAGGTAATTTGACCATTTAAAAATCGGACCTCAGGGTTCAAGGTATAAGTCGCTAAAATCTCTGAAGGGCAAAAAATTGTTCAATGAAAACTTTAGGAGATAATTATATTGTAGCGAAAAACGTTAAAAAGCTGTTGAGAGACCACCATTCTGATTGGTGAGAAAAGGAAAAAGAAGGTGAAATGGAGATACAACATGCAAAAAAGAAGAGGGGCAAAAAGAGGTAAGAGCCACAAACTAACTTCCTTTGAACTTTACCCACTACTTCTTTCTGACAAACATTCCTATGGATGCCAAACCCAAAGCTATGATAATTTACAAAATAGTAATTGGATACCAGGTGAAAAGCATACAAATTTAGGATCGTTGTGAAAGCCGGTATCATAATCTGTTAATCTGGTTGTTTGCTCGGTGCCTGCAAATTACGGCTGTGGATGGATGATTGTTGCCATTTCCTGAGAATTGATTGAATTTGACTATTTATCATGGGTAAAATTGAGCGAGTTTATTGCTATATTTGACAGCATTGTGTATAAAAGCATATATCTTGTTCTCATTCGATAGGCCTATGTTTTATCATCATTTGACGTCACTTAAATTTAATCATGAACAGTTGCCAATTCTCCGAAGCTGCTTCAGTCCAATAAGGAGTGTTATTTCAGTTTGGATGATGAATCACTGACTATAATAATTATGTTAAAAAGTTGAGGCTGAAGTTTGAAATTCTGAATATCCATACCAACTTTCGCAAATATCTTTCAACTTTCAATTCAATTTTTCTTTGTAGAAAACGACTTTGACGTTCACATGAAATTGTATGCAAAAGTGGAAAGATACCCATAGATGAAATTAGTCTCTTGCAAAGTGATTGTTCTATATCCTATTACAATTAATATTCCTTGCAAATTTTATGCGCAAACATTATCTCTTAGAATAATTTATTATTTTATTTATTTATTTTCTGTAATTTTAATTACTTTTTTAATTGAGAAAATCAGAAATGTTTGATTAAGAAATCCAATGTAGACGATATTTTCCTGGTTTACTATATCTATGGGCATTTCATTTTAAACGAAGTGCGGGTCAGACATTTTCAAAACGAAATATTATCACTTAAAGCAGTTAGAAAGTGCGAATTAAAAGAGGAAGTTCACACATAGCACAAATCGACGGCCAAAGTGCGAAAATATAGCGATTTTTCAAAATTTCGACTCAAATCATATTTTTTTTGGCGAGAAACAAGCCAAGTCTATAGCTTGATATTTTTACAGAATATTCTGCTATCCGAGAAGAAAAATCTCAGACATTTTCAATAAATTCATATGACTAATTTTTCGAAGAAAAAATAACGAATATGACAAGAAGTAGCAGCATTGCAAACGGAGATATGTGGTTACATACCAGCCATCCATGTAATAATGCAGCTTTAGAGAGGTCTCGTTTCTGCAAAGTACAATCAATGAACGGGTATCATACTTGAAAGGTAAAAGTATTTTTTGCCTAACCAAAATATTGAAGGCGGGGCCTTTCCGTAACCCCTCCTCATTTGAAAATTTCTGCGTTTGCCTATGAAAAATTTGTCAGGCTATAGGACACCCACCAATCGCAAGGTACCGGCAAATAAGGTGCGTTTCATGAATCTCAGGCTGGTCAGGTGATAAGTGATAAGAAAGAGTTCTATGAATTTCAACACAGAGAGGTCATTTGAATAGGGCGGCCCTGCATTTTAAATTTGACCTCTTTCAAAGATACGATCAGATTCAGAGAATTATTTGAGGTTCGTCCAAGATTTGTTCCCCTTCCTCCATCAAGAAAACGTTGCATCTTCTTGACAACCCTCCGCTTCCTCATAATTTGGTTGAGATTATGTCCTCGTTTGAATGTGACGTAATCAATGAACTCTCCTTGAGAAAAAGCTCCAAAGTTTGAAAGCGGTTACGCACGGGCTATATCGATGATAAAACTGCAAAAACGCATAACTCGATTTGCGATGCTGTAGAATGCCTATCGACCATAAATGGAAAAAACTCAACGTCATTTTTTGAAAACTTTCCGAATTTTCCTCCTTGTGGAGAACATGCTGCGCAAACTCTAAGCGATAATGTTGGCCAGGGCAGGATTTACCTACTTAGGCCGCCTGTATTTTGCCGCCCCCTTCTCATTCGTTTTGAAACATCAATAAAAACCATCAAGTGAACGTGCCGGAGGGGGAGGGGTGCATAAGACACGTTTATCTACTCGTGTTGGATACATTTTTTACGAAAGTCCTGTCAACACTACTAGCAAAAGTTCACGGAACTTTGCGCGAAAGTTAAGTTCCGCAAACCTATCTCTGTGCGGACAAGGCCTTCCATTCATAAGAAATGAACGGAAAAATTATGAAAGAACAAACATAAATGTAGTTTAATGATTTTAACTTCCGCCGCTGCGCCGCGCCGACTGCACTGTGTTTAGCGCAATGCGTGAAGTATTCCGACAGTCTTGTAGGCGCTAAGCGTTTCACGCTGATCGCACTGTCTTTGGCGCAATGCGTGAAGTATTCATGCATTCTTGTAGGCGCTATCCGTTTCACGCTGACCGCAATGACCGCACTGTGGTTGACGCAATGCGTGAAGTATTCGTGCAGTCTTGTAGGCGCTAATATGTGTTACATGCCGATCGCCGCGCCGAGGGCTTCTCCTTTCCATCTCAAGTCCTCGTCATCATTTCCCTCTAAGTCGCGCCGTTCCAGGCCAAATTGCGTGTTTGGTTTCTCTCTTAACTCGACCAATTAAAGGTGCTGTCTCTTGTATCACTGAAAAACGACAAAATTAGAAATTACCATACTCTCAGGAAATGAGAGATTTTGTTGCCTTTTCTCGGGTGTAACTTATTTTCTAAATTCGATTTTTTTATACCTACGTTTAAAAAAATTGCAAAATTTGCCGCCCCCTAGATTTGCCGCCATGAGCCGCGGCTCATGTGGCCATCCCCTTAATCCGGCCCTGTTCGTTTTCATCTGCTACAATAAAATAGGAGCGGAGTGAAACACCGCAAAGAGATACGCGTTTTTGCAGTTTCACCGTGCATATCGTCATTTCTCCCACGAAAAAACGGGACTCCATTTCAATTTCCCCGCGAAAATTGAACTTTACCTACGAGGATTTTGAGAATTGCCTTTTGAAAATTCCACTGGCTTTTCCCTTGATTTCATGTAAAAATCTGACAAATTTTCAACAAAAATTGTGCAGGTATGAAATTGAATTGTTTAAGTCAATTTCGAAATCTTGGAATTAGGTTACGTTCCTTTGTCCGGAAAACGACGAATATTTCACTGATTTTTCTTCTGATCTCATGCAAAAGTCAGGAAAATTTTAGACAAAAATTGCGAGAGTACATTCTTGTAAAAAATTGAATTGCTTCAGTCAATTTTGTAACCTTGGAATTAAGTTACGTTCCTTCGTCCGAAAAACGACGATATGGCAGCCCGATTGAGGCCGTAACGGACGGTCGTAATAGCCCACGCGTCACGTCTCCAAACCTACAGTTTCTTTTCGGTGACGAGCACCGTTCGACGATCGCGTCAAGCGATCACGTTGTTGAAAACCTTGAGTCGAGCGTGAAACACCGCGCCATGCGCCACAGGGAAGCAAAATGTTCAAAAAAGACGGTTCTATCGGCAATTTTTCTAAATAAAACAATGAGAGACGGACGTGTGAGCTTGGAGACGGTTCACCGTTCCCCGGGCCGAGCCGTATCTCTTGGGCCCGTTATCGGCGCGAGCAAATATTTACTCTTAGCGCTTATAATTGACAATTGACAACCCATCCACTTACACTTGCACAGAAGTCGCGCAACGTAACGCCGAGTGCGTGACTCTGACTCCAAACTCCGCCCTCTCAGCGCCACGCTCGGACACCGTTGCCAGAAAGCAATTGAAAGAATTGAGTCTTTTGGCAATCATTTCGTCATTCCTCCCACGAAAGAACGTAACTACATTCCTCGTTGCCAAATTTTGCTCTGCAAATTGCATTTTTACCGAAAAATTTTGCGCATTCCTAACTCAAAAATGTCACTAGTTTTTCTGCTGATTTCTTGCAAAAATCAAGGAAATTTTGGAGAAAAATTACACGGGTACATTCTTGAAAATAGGTAATTGAATGGTTTGGGTCAATTTTGTAACCTTTGAATGGCGTTACGTACCCTTGTGCGGAAAACGACAATTTGTAAGGGTCCGCTCATAAAATACGTGACATTCCAGAGGGGGAGAAAGACCTGAACCTGCGTTACCGGGGGGGGGGGGCATAGCTGCGTTTTACGTTACACTAAAATCGGAACATGCCGCCGATTTTTCGAAAATTTACATTCATGAGAGCCGTTCTTCAGCACTCTCTGGCACAGCCCTTTGGGTAGTTGGCAGTGCCGTCAACCCTCTGTCACCTGGTTTTCAAAAATCTACGCGGGGTGGCAATTTATCATCCAGAATTTACCGCAAAACGTCAAATGGAGAGGGGCGGATCGCAAAAGGGGCTACGCAATTTCTTTGAGGGTGAGGCAAACCTGTGTTGCGGCGGAGGCGTATAGAAAAATTCCGACTCTCAGGGTTACGTATTTTATGAATGGCCCTAAAATTTATTTTTCCTGACACAAATTAAGTGAGGGCAGAAGATGGGAGTCCCTTTTTTTCGATTTTTTTCCAACTCGTTGGGGACCATTCCATTATAATTATTGAAAGACAATTGAGAAAGGAAGGGGAGTCGCGCCCGAACGGGGAGGCAGAATGGAAGTGGGTCTAGACGAATATGCTCTCCAAGAAACCTAATGGCTAGTACTAGATTTCTGCTGCTAAGATATTGCAAGTTCAAGTATATCCGTCGCGAACCGATAAAACAAAACGACAGTGGACTTGCAAAAATGCGTATCTCGGTTGCGAAGTCTCGAAATCTCCGTTGCCATTTTATTTTTTAAAAGGAAGCCGAGCTTACATCATGGCTTGAAGTTATCACAGAATATTCTTTATAAAGAGATGAAAACTCATTAAAAGTTTCTAAAAATGACGTTCAATAGTTTTCCATGCAGAAAATGAAGTGTGTCAGGAAATCTACAATGCTGCAAACTGAGATACGCTTTTCTGCAGTTTCACCATTGAAAAATATATGTTAATAATTTTAATTGAAAAATGAGTAAAAATTATGGTATATTTCAGGGATAAATATTACAGCGGGGCCTTCATATGCTTTAGTTGCATTTAATATTAGCACTAAGTTGCATAGTTGGAGTAGGATTGAAAAGCTGATAGGGTTGCGGGTGGAAGGAGTCAAGCAGGCGCAGGCGCTGCTATTTAGAGGTAAGTGCTGTCTAACACTGACGTCCTGGAGGTAGGTAACTTCAGATGAGCCCATCCCTTGGAAATATTCCTGTGCTCCTTTTCACGTACAATTTGGGTGGATGGGAGCGATCCCGAGCGTGAGGCGTTTTTGTAGCGCCAGTCAGCGGGATATTTATATCAATTAAGCAATCCGAGGTCGGTTTATCTGAGCTCCTAATGACAGCTGGCAGAATGAAATTCGTTATCGCTGAGCAAACATAGATTCGCCATCATTTTTTACTCTCATTGTTCGAGCGCGACATTGTTCAACGGCTACGTTGGACGAATACTTCCTTGCTTGCGATCTCGAGCCGAGCCTGGGGTAATCACTCGCTATGCCACGCTAAGTTTCCCCGGCGGCCAGCATAGCCGGAAAACTCGCTCGTTGTTTCTCAAACTTCCTCGAACGTATTTTGAATGTATTCACGAGGGTTATTAAATTTTTGGGAAGGATCGAAAAAAATTGACAGCATATCTGCACTGAAAATAAAATTACGGGCTGTATAGACATACCGTCCATCCCGGACTCAGAAGCCGAAAGTTTCGGGTCCTGGAGCCGTGAGCTTTGACTGTTAACATCTGGAACTTTCGGCCTCTGAGCCCGGAATGCGGACGGTA
Organism: Bemisia tabaci; assembly: GCF_001854935.1. NCBI lineage: Eukaryota > Metazoa > Arthropoda > Insecta > Hemiptera > Aleyrodidae > Bemisia > Bemisia tabaci. Next base: position 1,506,170 of record NW_017547145.1, on the reverse strand, counting down.
TGTCTATGTAGTCGGTAAGTACGGCCTCCTTGGCCGAAGTTTTTTTTCAGTGTGAGTAAGCGAATTAACGGTTGTGAGAAGAAAAGAAGTAAACTTTGTTTTGATACTGATATACAGGGTGATCCAAAAGTCCCTTCCACCCCCTCTAACTTTTTATCTAATTGAGGTAAAGATTTGAAACTTGGGGGATATTCCTAGGTCAAAGGGAGCTACTTTTTGGCCCCCCTAAAATTTTCAGGGGGGCACCCCTTGGGGGGGGGGGCAACGGCCCCCAACTTTTAATTTTCAAATGGGAAGACCCCCTTTGTGATAACTCGTTCGAAAGAGCACAAAAAAAGAAAACTTTTCGCGCAAACCCGAAGTCAATATATCAAACCGTTTCAAAATGGCGGCCGGTTAAAGTTCAAAATGGCCGAAAATTCACACCGGTTATTTGTCGATGGATTTGCGCGAAAATCGGTATGCAGGGGTATTTTGACACGAGAAAAACGAATTTGACGTTAGATTTTCAAAAAAATCGAAATTTCCAAAATGGCCGCCGGTTAAAGTTCAAAATGACAAAAAATTGATTTTTTTAGAAATCTAAGTTCAAATTTGTTTATCTTGTGCCAAAATACTCTCAAATTCCAAGTTTTAGGCAAATCCATCAGCAAAAAACCGAGGTGACAATTTTCGGCCATTTTAAACTTTAACCGGCGGCCATTTTGGAAATTTCGGTTTTTTTGAAAATCTAACGTCAAATTCGTTTTTCTCGTGTCAAAATACCCCTGCATACCGATTTTCGCGCAAATCCATCGACAAATAACCGGTGTGAATTTTTCCCCATTTTGAACTTTAACCGACCGCCATTTTGAAACGGTTTGAGATATTGACTTCGGGTTTGCTCGAAAAGTTTTCTTTTTTTATGCTCTTTCGAACGAGCTATCACAAAGGGGGTCTTCCCATTTGAAAATTAAAAGTTGGGGGCCGTTGCCCCCCAAGGGGTGCCCCCCTGAAAATTTTAGGGGGGCCAAAAAGTAGCTCCCTTTGACCTAAGAATATCCTACAAGTTTCAAATCTTTACCTCAATTAGGTAAAAAGTTAAAGGGGGTGGAAGGGACTTTTGGATCACCCTGTATAGAATGTCGCGACCAGGCTACTAGAGCATGTTTTATGGATCAAAATGAGACTTCCTTCCTTTTTCTAGTTTTTTCTCGAAAAATGCTCGCGTCGCGGCGCTAAGAATCCCCAAATTCAAGTAATAACAGGGGAATTTCAAGATATTCTAGTTTGTAAGATCTTGGACCCTTCAAGGTAGAAAATTTACATTGGCAATGAAGGTTGTATTTGTAGAGCACTGTTAAATTGGGCGAAAAATGATCTCGGAAACCGATGTCGGGGCCGTAACTTCAACTCCGACAGGGAGCTCCAACCCACACTACAACTTCGTCCTAACTCCAACTGGGGGCACTTTTGAAACATGTTTTGACCCAGAGAACGAACTTCCGTAACCCACGTTTAACTCTAAAACACCCTCTGGAGGCAACACTTTCACGTGCTCACCTCTAGAATGCCTTAGTTGAAATTTTCAAATTTATTTGGGGTTTTGCAACAAGCAGTAGCTTGTTCAAAAAGTTCGTTAAAGCAAGCACTTAGTCGACACTCGATTTTTAAGTTCAAAAGAAGGATGATAATCAGATAAATTCTAAGTTTTAGGAAAGGTAAATTTTGCCGTATGGACGTTTTCAAGGATGTGTATGCCTCTTTCTTCTGTTAAAAATTAAAGGAAAATATTTGTATCAAACGATCCTCGTATTCCATTCTCATTGTCAAATCTCGTCTCGGTGACTCCTCTTTACTTCCTCTCCGAGTTTGGTTTTATTCCACAATAGGCCATAGAGGAAAATAATTAATGTTAGGAAATTATGCAAGCATGAGGTCTACGTTCCATTTTAGTGTCGTATAAAGTTGGAGCACTTAGGAAAATTTGATGGCCTAAAGCACCCGAAAGCCCAACCAGGAAGAACTGTCACACATCAATGTGATACAAAATCAATGATACGGGTGCCGTTTCTGAGTGACTTCAGAGCACTTATATATCATGCCATTCACTCATATCCATTATAACTCTACGTGCTTTAAGCTTTTTATGAGCTGAAAGATGATTTATGAGTATTAAAAGCTGAAAAAGTTACTAAAAATTGACTTTTATCACGAATGCTGTGATTGACGTTTTCCTGTCGGGGCTTCGGGTTGATGAGGTGCATACTTTTACTTGATTGAGCAATAGGAGAGCAGACAGACGACTCCCATAAGTGATCACCCCTCTTGTTATGAGCAATGTAGTAATAAATCCAATGTATTTCAACAAGGAATCTAGTTTCACCTTTCATTTTGTTTTAAAATGCTCCTTTATTGACCCACTTTTTCTTCTTCGCTCCTCATAGGTTGATTAGGCCTGGTCATATAGGTCATTAGGGCCTTTAGTTTAATTTATTTCTGTTAACACTATTTTTTAGTTCTGAGTTTTTTAGAGAATCGTCTTACTAGGGCACATTTAAACTGAAGACATATTGCCTTTTATTTTTGAGTAGCCTTCCAAATTTTGTTGAGCTTGAAAATAATACCTTGCAAAATTTTTGTTTAATGAAGCATTTTTATGGATCTGAACTGAAGCAGAAAACAAAGATAACTTCGTGGCATTATTCAAACCAAGAGGCAAAAGAAATGAGGAAACAAAGACCCAATCTCACAGAGAACAAGTATTTTCCTCGGTTTTTTTTAATAGAACCTATCTTTTAAATCGGAAAATTTCGATACCTACATTCATGAGGAAATAAGGCACTGTATGACTGTATCAGTACTCGATAGAAGGCAACAGAATAATCGAAATCTTTCAGAGAGAGTGTATGTGAAGAGCATTGCATTACTATCAGGAGAAACGTGATTCCTCTGATATCCATATTTAAAAAGAAGTTTTCCTTACGTGATATTTTGGACTTGATAGGGAGAATAATGGATCCTCCAACTTGATCTAAAACCATAAAATAAAAGAGCCGCCCGAATATTTTTTTCTTTGCTTTCTCAATGTACAAATTTATTATTTATTCCAAACTGTAATACAGTTCTCATTTTAAGTGGAAATATCATAACATGCCCTTTTGAGTGTAAAAATACTTTCATTTTTTGATGTGAATAATGTATGTGAAATACTTTAATAAAATGTGCGATAAATGAAACATATGAAACACTTTGATCCCCGCTTTTACTTACAACAAAAAATATTTGCACTCATGAGGAGAATGTACAATTTATTCGGTAGTTTTTGCCTTGACGAGTTCCTATCATGTGGATGAATAAATGAACGGATTTCATGATTTTGAGGAAGCAGAAAATACTCAAATATTTCAAATTTGTTATAATACACACTTTAATCTTTAGTTATTAACAACTTCATATAATAATCTCTATACAATCATTTATATACAGTTCATTATGATAAATCTATTATTGAAAGTTAAAAGAAAGAACAAGCACATTCTATTCGTTAACAGGTATAAAAAGTTCAGCCGATTGTGCAAAAACAAAAATAAATTAAAAAGGTACATTGATTTCTATGTAACATTTTTATTTAAGTTTTATCGATAAAGACATAAAAGACTATTCTAAAGGATTTGTCGACTAATTTTCCACTCGAATTCAAAGTTGCTGTAAATGCTAAAAATATAATATAGCCTTCAGATGAAGAGTGTATCCAAAATTTGCAGATTTTCTAGAATAAGTATCACAATTGATTGCATCGTTCAGCAAATGGAAGAGTAAATACTTAATCGCATATATGAAAAAGGAATACTAGAAATTTTTTGGCATCGCTGTATATTATAGTACATACCAAAAATTTTAGTGTAAAAATTCTGCGTATCCCATAGGACTTACTCTTCATTTATCAGCCAGTAATTTTAAGTTCCGGACGGAAATTTTAGAGATCATGGCAGAAGTTTAGCCAGACATCTTTCGATGCGTTTGGAGGGGAGGTTTTATACCGAAGGTGAACAAATCCTATGCAATTGAATAAAATACCTTCTTTTTGAAGGGGGAATTCTCCGGTCATGGGGGAGTATCGACCCCCTCCTTTGGCTACGTATCTGTCTCGAACATTTATTCAAGTGGAAAAAGGGTGAATCAAAATCAGGTAACAACAGTTCTAAACTTTTCACAAGGAAGTTTATAATGTGTTTGCATTAAATCCTATATCCTTATGTACAATTTTTGGCGACAGCTAATATACATGGAAAAGAACACGGGGAAATAACGTGTCAGGTAAGTACTTGGAAAAGTAGCTTGGATTCGGAGTATCCGTATGGAATTGATAGCGTCGACGGCACTCCTACTGTCGGGAAAAATATGTTGAGAGCAATTGATGCGTTCTCTAGACGTCTTACTCATTATCTACGGTGTAGATAAATTTTTGATAAAATATAGAGTAGATGAAAATAACGAATAACGAAATACGTTGTCATGTCAACTATGTCAATGAGAATACTCACTACTTATTCGTGAAAATTTTAAAAATATTGCAACAGTTTTTAGCCGAGGTACAAAATTTTAAATTACACTCCAAAACTCTTTCGAAGCTAAAGTACAAAAAAATTAATTAGTCCTTCATAGCTTTTAATAACAGTGACCACTTCGTTTTTCAATTCAACGAATTGTACATCGTGCGTGAGATTGCCGTATATTCTTCTCAACATAGATTTTATAGAAGTAAATTAAAAACAATAACAAGAAATAATTCGACTCCATTGAGGACCAGTTTCGCCCTTGATAAAATAATAACTTAAAGAAGCAATTGGATTATGAGATACTTTAAATTCTAAAGTACGGGTAAACAGAACAAAATTGCTTGCTTAACTCACCGGAAAATCGAAGGTCGTTCCCTGTACAATGTTGAGATCTTCAAAAAGCTACAGCTAATTGTAAAACTTGACAGCATGACTGCCAGATTGTGCAAAAATCCAGCGCTTTCTCAGGAATCAATCAATGTAAATTTTGCGAATTTTATCACACAATCGGGCAATCTAGCTTAATCGGTCTACGGTAGACATTTGATGCCTCCAAAAGTAAGACCGTAATTTTATTCATAAAAATTCAACGAAACGAAATAAAAAAAAACAATAAAATTTAGCGATTGCACATCATTTGGGCAACGCCCGGAAGAAATTCCCACGCTACCGGGCGTATTGGGAAAATTTTTGAGTCAACAAAACGTTCATCCGAAATAGACATAATTTGTCCTAATTGGTCCTAATGGGTTCGGATTTTAACGAACGCTGCAATAATTTGGAGGAGGAAGAGATTGAAAAAAAAAATCCACCTACGCCCCTAACTGAAACCAATTTTTCTGATGGTAAGAGGTCACTAAAATACTGCCGTGCTAAGGAAAAACGCCGTATGAACATTCAGTCGTTGCCAAATATCCTTTGATAAAACACAAATTTCCTGGTAAACTTACGAATATTTTCCCTCTAATTTTTCAGATAATTTTGATCGCAATTTCACTTAAAGTCCAGAAAATTTCAAGGAAAAATATTCATAACTTGCCTCAAAAATAAACATTTTATCGAAGAAAATTTGGCAACTCGCGAATGTTCATACGGCATTCTTCATCAGCACGGCAGAATACGTCGCTCCTCTGACGTAAGGGCGTATCTTCATTGCCACGTGAGCCCTGTTTTACATATAAATCCATGCTTTCTGGGGCTCATGCGGAAATCGAGATACGCCCTTACGTTGGAGGAGCTGATACAGTGTTATGGACAGTCGGCAGCAGAACGTTCGGTTGACCCGACGGAATTGTTCGGTTGGCCTACCACCAGGTTCGGGGGACCTGGGGGTGCATGAGAGGGTGCGTGTAGGACGGGAGAACCAGTTGGTCGGTCTTGCTCCCCGAATTCGTGCACGGTTTGCCGTCTCGAACCAGAACCGGGACGGTGACTCGTCTTGGTGCGGGCACGCTCCCTGCCGAATGGTGTTCCACGTGGAGGCCTTTTTCTTGCTGAGCCCGCTTCGTCTTGTACCTGTAACAGATCAAACCACCAAATGAAAAATTGCAGTCCTCAATCATACTACAGCATTGAGCAAAGGGGGACGAGTTTAGCGGATTGGGAACCAAGTTGTTTGACAACCGAGTTAGTTGCTTGGAGGAATTCCATGACCATCAATTGGACCACATTTTGCATTATGGAACCACTATTTCTGGCTCATTTTAGAAACAACATACATGCAATTGGTTCCCGTGCCCAGAAAGGTGCTTTTACAGAGGAGCCAGAGATAGTGGTTCCATATGGCGAAATGTAATACAACTTGTAGTTGCTCTTCTCTCTAAATTGATTTCAACGATAGGAAACCTGGAAAAGAGCTTATTTCCTTTTGGTGCATTGATTTGACTATTTTGAATTCAAGATAGGGAAACCAACGTACGATTCTCATTCGGAATATACAAAAAAAAAATAAGGAGATAAGTGTTTACACACGAGGCATTTTACATTTAACGTTGGGATGATATCCGCGAAGGCTTTGACTTCCTATCTCCCCTCCATCCTCCGACTTTTTTTATTAATCCCCATTCAAAAAGGTTGCAACCTGCATGATTGTTCGCCTGAAATGAAGTTCTAGTTTAAACTTCTATATTTTAACTGGAAAAACGCATCTCGAGTGCTGTTATGATAAAGATGAAAAATATGGAAATGTATACCATTTTTGACCAGTTCCCAAGTGTTTTAGTTCGCTTTGCCTCTCGCTATTCTTCTCAATCATGCATGGTGACAATTCTTTACTGTAATTAACTTGTTTCTGTATTTTGTTTTAAGTGCTTGCTGAAGATGGGCTAAGCCAGAAATGCATCCAAGCCAATAAACCTTATTCAACAATATACGTGTTTTGGTATACATTTTTTTATTTTTTATTTATATATTTCCTCAATTTTTATTTTTTTCTTTTTAACTGAGTGCATATAATATAAAAATGTTGGTGACTGACCTGTGGTTCTGGAACCAGATCTTGACTTGCGTGGGCGTGAGCCGGATGATGGACGCGAGGTGTTCCCGCTCGGGGGCCGACAGGTAGCGCTGCTGGCGGAAGCGGCGCTCCAACTCGTAGGTCTGGGCCTTGGAGAAGAGGACGCGGCGCTTGCGCTTCTTGTGGCCGGCGCCGGCGCCCTGGGCGGAGGCCGAGGAGCCGTTGGACTGCTGGTTGAGGGCCTCGTCGTCGGCGTCGTCCTCGCCATCATCCTCGAGTTCCGTCTCCGTCTCGGCCTTGAGCCCGCTCATCCCCACCGACGAGGAGTCCGCGTTCAGGAGGCCCGGCGTGCTCCCCGAGTCCGTCAGGTCGGCCACCCCTGGTGACGTCGAGTCCGGCGAGGCTTGCTGCTGCGGGTGCGGCCCGAACGCTGCAACACAAAAAAAAGTCATCGTTAATAAGCTGATTAACTGACGTGGATTATTAGCACAGTCTGCCGACGGACAGTGGATCGAGTCAATTATGATAGGTCGGACAAAATTTGGAAACTTACAAAGCTTATAACTCCGCCTATACGAAATTTTGAGGTTCTAAAAGTGGTTTCATTGGTTTCCTCGTGAAATTGTCCTCTTGGAACACCCCTTACAGTTTGAAATGTGACGAAATAAACATCAAATTTTGCAGTTTTAGTCAAAAATTTCATGTCCATTCTGTCCAATCGACTCGATCCACTGTGCGACATCTCGAGACGGGACCCAAAGAATACGTTAGGCAGTGAAGGTGAAAAGTAATATCGATCACGACGTTATGTTCAAGCAGTTAGTGTGGTATGAACATGTGCAAAAAATGATTGACGAGAGGTTGTCCGAACAAGTTTTGGATTGGATAGCCCCTGGAAGAAGGCGATAGGGACGTCCCATTAAGAGCGATTATGGCAAGGCACCGACCAAGAGAAAGAAGTTGCATCGTCAGTTGCCCGATAATCTTCGGGAAGAAAGGGACATGTGGGGTTTGAGAGTCGTATATAGAGCACCAAAGAGCGCTGTAAAAGCGCCGTAAATTCATTCGATCAACAAATTCCTTTCAATTTTTCCCGCCGCAGTATGGTAAATACTATTTTCACTGTAATATTCTTCAAACTCTATAGATAGTGCTCATTTGAGCCTTATGAAAACCATGTAATAGTCTGAGGACGAAGAGATGGATCTGTCAAGGTGGTTGAAAGCCCCTCAGGATCCAAAAATACATTTTAAAAGTCACGTAGACACCAGAACATCGTTAAATAAAAATACAAAAAATCAAGTTAAAAAGAGTACCTAAACAGTAAGTCTCTGGGGCGGAAAAGCACTGACGAATGGATCGTCTGTTGCACCCCAGAGCTCCTGATAGAGGCAAGATCGGGGGGGGGGGGGGGGGGGAGGGAGGAGGTAAACGTAAAAAATCCCCCCGAACGACGAGCACACAAAAAACATCCATCAATGTGCAAGATCATCCCTTGTAACCAATAGCCCCCACAATGGTGGCCGGGCTACGGGAGATGATCTCGAGAGAGGGCGAGAGGGGGAAATTACACGCAGTTTAAAGGAGCGAGATTGAATGGATTTACACGAGTGCATCGGAGGGGCGGGGCGGAGGGACTCGCACTGCAAGTATTATGAATGTATATGCGAGATACATAACGGCGCGAGAATATATTCCGAAAACAGAAACAGCTGTTCTCGTCCTGCTGGTCGAGGGGGCCCTCAATTTGCGATCGAAAATCACGAGGGTGAAAAAGAGACAACGACATTCCGGGTGCGTGAAGAGGGAGAGAGAACGGGGGACAGCTGGGGCTTAGCCGTGAAACCGCCGCCAATCCCTTGCCAAGGGAGGAGCAAAACACACAGATTCTTCTCTCTCTCTCTCGTGCTTAAAGCCGCGATCATATAAGTTTAGAGAGAGAGGGGTCTGCTGGGCGTGATTTGTCATTTTCGACGGTCTCTTTGAGGGCCATTGTGCCTAAATGACAATCGAATATTTTTTCAACGAGGCTAAGATTATGTAGGGAGCCTCTCCAAACAGCCATCGGAAATCGAGAAGAAAACATTCCGCGGAATCGTGCGTCTTATTGTTGTCATTGTGTAATCTTGATGGAGGATTGTGTTTCCGGGTTGTCTGAGCCATGCAGGAGCGTTTAATAAGAGTTTCAACTTTGACACCCGGCTGCCGGGCCATTGTTCGGCGGCTTGTAAACATGCGTTACACCCGCACGAGGCCGCTGTTGGAAGGTGGCGATGCCTCCAGGAGGAGGGAGGATCGTCTTAAGGAAAAGCTGCGACGGGTGTGTTGGATTTACACCTCAGTCGAAGCAAAGAGGGCCGGTTCAAGGAAGATCCATCTCTGGCCTTGTATAAATCATGTAATCATGGGTTGCAAGGAGCAAAATTCCACGGTCAATAGACGAATTGAACAAAGTTTTTAGGTAGAGTAACCAAAGTTTTCGGCCACAGGAGGCGAACTTCGGTTCAGCTGATATCAAAATACAGTTCCAATGACTGAAAACTTTGGTCACTCGAACCGTAAAACTTTAGTGTTCAATATGAACCACATCAGGCCGAGTAACCGAATCTTGTTTCTCGGTATGTATGATATGTAAGCATTTTTCAGCGCTAATTTGAAAAAATTCAAAAGTATACTTCCAATTAAGTGAAAAAGCCCATGTAAGTACTAGCACCAATTTTAAGAATACTTTTACATACTTTTATTCCTTACAACCGTTTGAAAATAAACAAATATTCTAATCAATTAAAATGTTCTTCTTTTTTCTAGAAATATAAACGCAATGGGATGTTTTTCGCGTTGGTTATGTCATCCTTCGAGAAACAGCAATTTTTACTTATGTGCAACTTTAAACCCATTTTGAAAGAAATTGTCGTGTGCAAAGAAAAATCGTAACATGTTTAAATCTGCAATTTTCACGCAAATGTCAAATTTGCGAGAAATGGATGAGTGCACAAAAAATTATGATGTTCTTTTTATTTTATTTTATAAATCTGATTTAAAGAATTCCCAAACATCACTCCCAAAAATTGAGCCTCGCTTGATCTGTAATGCTATGCTATAATTTAAAAATCACAAATAGGCTAAGAAATACATTTATGTCTCGACTACATAACCAACGAAAGCACAAAAAATCACTCCACTCTTAAGCAGTTTTGCTCCTGAGCGCATGTTAATTAATAGTTTTGTCTCTCGCTTCCAACCAAGCAATTCTGCAAATATTTCTTTCCCGAACATAAATCCCATTTATCTTTCAATTTCTTCGCGTTTCCTCTCTTCTCCGTGGGGCACCACAAGGAGCTCGAGCTGAAACCTGGCTTTCCTCGAGGAAACTTCCAAATCAACGTCAGAAAACTCCAATTTCCCACAAACCGAAGAGCTTTTCCGCAGGGGGCCAGGCCTACCGCGCTCACAAACCTTCCAACTTCAAAACTTTAAAGCCCCCGACACGACACTTGGGGCGAACTTTTGAAAGCTCGACATACCGCCGAGGCAGCGAGCTTAATTGAGCCGTCTGAGCTTTCAGCGGTCGGAAATGCGCCATCAGCTAACTGTTGATGGTCGGGGCGAAAGAGCGCGGAGCGGAGGGGTGGAGCAGGGATTAATGATGGTGGAAAAGTGGATCTACATAGCACGCCCTAGCGGTCCTGAACTAGGCTAAGTGGATTATCCAGTCCGGTCTGACGTATCCACCCAAACCCCTCACAGCGAGGCTCCGAGGAACCTCTTCGCTACCCTTGGCCATAACAGTTTTATTAATATCCCTGCCCGATGGCTGTAGAGAGAGGGATGGATCTTCCATGTCTCATTTCAGGCTGAGCTTGAAAGGATTGGTCTTGTGAGATTTTCATGGCCCCTGGGCCTCCAAACTTCATGCGCTGTGCCATGGCTGAAAAGCTCTTCACTTTCCCTCACTTTTCCCCGTTAAGTTCACCTAAACGCGGTAAAACACGCACCTAGACACAAATATCTTGATTTTTTAGGTTTATCGATTCGAAGGTCCTCTGTCCATGGATGGTCGCATAAGGTGTTTTTCTCTCGGACGCTCTTTGTATGTTTTTTTTAACCCTTGTTGTGATAATAATTTTTAATTTCTCTCTCCTCTTTTTTAGGTAGAAAACCCAGTATTTTACCAGCATTTACGAAGTGTATTACCACTTTCTTGAGGTGAAAAAATAAGCAAAAATAGTTCACTTAAATCCTAGACGTGAAGAGAATAGAACTTTCGCTCCTCTGCCTTGCACGTATTAGCAGCCACGGATGGGAAGGGTGGAATGGCGCTTCTTCTTAGCAATTAATGAGAGAAAGAGTGAAAATGGAAGATAAAGTCAGACAGAGTATTAAGGAAAGGTGGGCGCAGGAAGTTTCAGTTTGAAATAATTATTTTCCCGGTCGGGACCCAAACGGACTGCTTATTTCCTTTCTCCGACTTCTTTCATGATTTGTGCTGTAAAGTAAAAGGGGCTCGAAAAGTGGGCAAGCCAAGCGCGGTGGCATGGCGCCGAGTTCTCATATTTTCGTTTGCAATTGGCCGGAACATGAATTGATTAGCCAGCCGTTTCAGTGACTTGAAGTTGGGCTGAAGTATACAATTTAAGCCTAGCCCCTTCAGCCGGAGCATCGGGCACGGAAACCTATAATTCCACCCGGCTGAAGGCTAATAAAGGCTAAATTACAACCGGGCATGGGAGCGGATCGAAACCAATTGCATACAATGAAATTATTACCGGCTGGCAATGATGTCGAATCGCCCCCGCGTCTTATTAAGAAACAAATCGACGGTGAGATTCCCAAACCGCGTAACTCCTTTGAGGTGTTTCAAAATCTCCGCTCCTTTTTTCTTGCTTCCAAGGAGAACATATCAACATCATTCCTTAAAATTTTCACAGAATTTTCCTCGCACAGTGAGGAAAACCACGGTAGTTTTTGAGAAGCAATGCCGTCGAGTGGTTTTCCATTGAAACATGTGCGGCAGGAAGTCTGCAACATCGCAAACCGAGGTACGTGGTTTAGGAGTTTCATCGACGGGCATTTCTTTCAGGAGTGGTAGTTAACGGGAAAATGGTGGAAATCTTGTACGACGAATTTTCTCCTATGGTTGTACATAGGTTTGTTCATTTTTTACCTACGACCTAATTTTATGACAATGTTTTGGAAGTTATTATTTATTACCTCTGCATTGGCTCTTATTTCCTTCCTCTTTACGTCTCCTTCAAAACAAAAAAATTTCAGCTCTAAACGTCAAAAGCCATTTACTACGACGATTTTTGAGCCTCAATTGAATTCACGCCAACATTTTTGAAATTTATTTTTTCCAGCATGCAGTGGTGAGAAAAGTTTAACTTTGAGTTATTAGAGGATACAATTTTTTCTGTCGTCGATTTAAACAGATTCAACTGTTTTTTTTTTCCATATTTCCAATTCTAGCGCGTGGGTTTTTTTAGAATGGCCGATTCAAAATTGGACGTATTTCCGCCAAACGGAACTATGTGCATTATGGCGTGAGCCCTGTTACGCATATATCCTTATGGATCTCAGGGCTCATGTCTTAATGTACATACTTAGTTCTGTTTGGCGAAAATACGTCTAATTGTTCAAAACTTTCCTAAAATTTGAGAAAATTAAATCCCCTTGGTTTTAACCCTTAATTCTCCGACTCATATTTCACGACACAACGAGAGAATTCCAACGTTCCCGCAAGTAAAATCCCTATATGCATTTACTCGGCAACCCTGTCGGGGAGGCTTTTCGTTTAGCGGAACCCTTTTTCGTGGACGAGGAACGGGCGGGCACGGAATGGCACTCTAGCATGGAAAGAGCCTCGACGATAAGGACTTTTTAAATATTATATTTAACGTTTCCCGTTTTCAATTCGTGTCTCTTTGTAGGTACGGGCCTTTCCGAGCACTTGAGCCGGCACGCCATGTCGATACCACATCCCCGTATGTCTGTGACGTCACTCAGGGAGCCCCTCGACCCGCCCGATTTGAGGTTCCAAGTGAATCCACGTCGAATTTCAACGTTTCTGATGGATGTACTTCTTTTCCCCCGATCATGCTAACTTGAGCCCTTCCGTCAATCTTCGAGAGAGTCGATGTATGAGCGCTCAACATGAATATACGTCAGTACGTCACTCTTCGGAGATCGGAAAATTGCCCGGAAATATGCACGGATATTGAACTTCGCAAATGAGTGCAAAATATAAGGTATTTTGATAAAAAGGCCACTGAAATTAAAATCATCAGTAAAGTTTATCCTTAGATTTTAATTTTTCCGTTTCAAGAAAATGCTTCGTTTCCAGAGCCGAACCTTCCTCAATTTGAATTCCTTTATGGTCACAGACAACTGTATTTCTGGAGAAATAGAGTATGAATAATTTTGTTGGTGTCCCTGTATTCTTACATTTTTCAGATAAAAGTAAAAAGTCTGGAATAGAAGTTCAGTAGTTTTTGTTTGAATAAGAAAACTTACTTCAACCTAACGTGTATAAGTAATTGACATATTCCGATTAAAATTAACGTGAATTAAAAAGCGTTTTAATCAAATAATTTTAATATCGTTTACTGATGCAAAATTTCATTAATGGGTGCTTAAAAAGTTCATAACCTTTCACGTGCTTTAAAAACCAACTAGCATCTAAGTGAATATCATATTATGAGTGACTGCTAGTAAATCAGAATCCGCCATTTGACTTTTTAATACTGCTGATGATTTTGTATTCCGTGCTTGTAGAACACGGACTCACATGATGTGCAATGAAGTTTTCTGATTATTCGTTCAGAAAGTACTGCTTTCCGAGGGAATGTAAGAGTGAATCGTGTTCTAGGTGTGTACATGTATTATTCACTCACTATTTGTGTAGAAAAAAAAGAGCTAACATCAAACAGTCTTGATCACTTAATTTACTGCGAGGTAAGTTCGCAAACAAAAAACACACATCCTCGGTGGGATGCTGCGCGGAGGCTGTGTTCTGCGGCCTACCTAAAAAATTGAAGGCAAATTTGCGATATGCGTAACTTCAATTACCCTTGCCGAAGCAATTCTGCCTTCTAGAGCTATTTAGTCAGCAAACATTTCAACTTCATGATGGCAATCGCGATGTAAACGTGAGTGGAAATAGAGGTCCGTAAAAGGACCGAGGCATCGTCGCTACTTTGCACTGGCGGGAGTTGGGAGCGGGTCAGGGTGCGAGGAAATTTATGGGAGCCCAAAAGCAGATGTTCTGGGAGCTGGGCCATCGTTTGATCATTTGATGGATGAACAAGAGCCAGTAAGGCGATGATAGGGCCAGATTCAATTCCCGCCGCCACAACCCCAAGCGCGAGCCAAATCGTCCCACCCCTTCCACTCGCGCCCTTCGCCCCTCTCTTCAGCCGTTGCCAAATATCCTGGATACTTATCATTGCTGAAAGCTTTCAGGCCCTTCAAATTTCATCTCTTCTAGGGATCTATCGGATCCACATCCGTGATTCGACGGTCTCTACTTTGGGGCGCGGGGCGTCCATCGAAGCTTGCACTGCGCAGTGACCAGAATAAGACCCCGTGTGTCCCCTCAGTTATAAAACAAGTATAAATTAACGCAAATTGCAGAGAATCTTGATTTCATACTTAAATCCAGGTCTGTTTCCGCCCCTCCCCTTCCTTTTTGACAGAAAAAATCAAGAGCTTTCACAGAATTTGTCCAAGAATGTCGCCGAGTTTTTATAAGGGCCTCTAACCACAAACACAAGATTTACTCCGGGCATTCGCAGACTTTTCTGGAAGTTTTTAAAAGAAAATTAAGAAAATATCGGAGCAAAAAATACTGTAATCAGCATTTTCAAACATTGCATACCAGTGCAACAATTTTCTAAAGGGCGAGGGAGGCTACCTCAAATAAATCACAAGAAAGCCTTAAAAAATTACCAAAAAAAAAAAAAAAAAAAAAAAAAAAAATTTGAAAGAATTGAGGTCCATCACGAAAGTCCCCACGACTCGGAATGCGGAATCACTAACCCATTAAATTACACCCTGGCCAACAGTGGCGAGGCGTGAATTGCGATCTATCGATTGTTATCCCATTTAAACCTATGGAAAAGGATCGATAAGTAGGGTGTTCGCAGCGAACACCTTGATAATCGATTCTTTACCATAGGTTTAAATGGGGAAATACCGATAGATCGCAAAGCACGCCACGCCACTGAAATTACACCCTGGCCAAATACTTACATCCGTTAAAGTCCGATTTTTCACGATAATTTTAACACCCTGAGAGTCAATCGCAGAATCTACGAGGATATTGTTTTTCGCGTGTGATTCGACAACGTCGCTTCGTTTACAGCCACTCTCCTTTGTTTGATTTTACAAGGCACTAAAGCACTCGCAGGCCCCAAAATCTGAACTTTGCCATCGTCTTTTGTTGCGATTAGTGCCAGGCCCCGTGTTCGTTTGAGAATTACACCTATCTTT
The DNA here is from genome assembly GCF_001854935.1 of Bemisia tabaci. Lineage (NCBI taxonomy): Eukaryota > Metazoa > Arthropoda > Insecta > Hemiptera > Aleyrodidae > Bemisia > Bemisia tabaci. The sequence continues at coordinate 1,490,687 of NW_017547145.1, read as the reverse complement.
CCCCCATTTTGCTCCTTCCCCGCTCTCACGAGGGCGGAGTCGGGATATTTTGGTCCGAACGCCTTGTTAACTTGCCAATGTACATCTTCTTCTTCGCGGGGTGTCTTTTGATTTGTCTCACGATGGTTTACACGAGCCTTGCAAAAGTCTAGTGTATATATCTTTGTTGTGTGGATTATGAATTGGAGATGCTCGAATCATGCTGAGCTTAAAGATCACGGTGAGGTGGAATGAGGTGAGAAAATTTCAAGTACCGAGGAAGGGATTAAAAAACTTCAGCCTGCTTAAAAGCTGGCAGTGGAGTGATAATTTCACAAGTTCGCTGCACCAAAATATGGAAACGAAGCTATAAAAACACCTATGAGTATCTGGAGTATGCCGAGAAAAGTAGTCCTTTATTTATAAAACTGGATTACTCTCTCTGCGCTCTGGTGTTATTGGTTCGAGGCTGCGTATTTGGGGACTTTACTGCCGTGCTAAGGAAAAACGCCGTATGAACATTCGAGAGGTGCCAATTTCTCCGGATAAAACATGCATCTTTAAGGAAAATTACGTTTACATTTCCTTAAAATTATCGCACTGAAAAAAAAAAAACTTCGGCCGTGGGAACAGCAATTACGGGCTATATAGACATACCGTCCGTTCCAGGCTCAAAGGCCAAAAATTCCGGCTGCTGAAGGCGTAGCTTCGATCGCTCCAGGTTCAGAAGCCGAAGCTACGCCTCCAGCAGCCGGAATTTTCGGCCTTTGAGCCTGGAATGGACGGTATGTCTCTATAGCCCGTAATTGCGGCTCCCACGGCCGGAGTTTTTTTTTTTCAGTGCGGATATTTTAGATTAAATTGCGGACAAAATTGTCTGAAATATTTGAGGAAAATTCTTAACAATTTTCCCGGTGAATTCGTTTTTAATTGAAGGAAATATGGCAACGTCTGAGGGCTCATACGGCGTTTTCCCTTAGCATGGCAGTTAAAGACCACTTCCGTGGACGGTTACGAAGAAATAAATTTGAAATGAATGAATGCGTGGAGGAGGTACATACCTCTAAGTTCTGTGAGTGTCGATGCCCAATGATGTTGCAGCGCCGTCTGCGCATCTGTCGTCGTTGAAAGACTCCCAGGGAAGAGCAAACTCCCCGCCAATTCCGACCCTGTAAAAAATAAAATAAAACATAATTGGGGTTTTTTTTTCGGAAAAGAAAAACAATATCAATCCGATAACTGGATCGGGTGCAAATTCATTTTTGGACTCGTGTAGTGTGTGTAACTCAAAATGTATTGAGTTCATTTCTGTTTTCCGAAGGAAAAACACCGAATGATTCATGGTAGTTCGCCAAAATTTATCGATTAAAATATTCATGCTTGAAAAAACGACTGAGTATTCTTCAAAATTTTCGGAGGAACTGCAATCAATTGCAGTAAAAGTAATTTTTTGCGTAAAAGTATTTTTTTACATTTTGATTTACAAATAATTTTGTTTTCTTTTTGAAAAGTAGGGAAAACTTACCATTTGGTATGGCGGGGTCTGAATGATGCACTTTGCCATCGTTTAAATCTAAAATATCACTAATATGGAATCCAGAGGAGCGTGCTTGACCTCCGGTCCCTACTTTCATACTATCCAACAATCTGCAACAAACAAAAAAATCTGATCAAAATTTGGAACAAATTAACATAATAATTCAGATCGTCAAAAGACGAGGTATAATACATTTAGGTAACATAATATTTGTGGAAATGTTAAACAAGTTGTGGAAGAATTTTGGTAGAAACGTCTCGACGATAATAAAGTTAGAAAGACACGCTAATTTTTCATCGATGAAGTTCTAATGTCCTCTTTTAACCTATTATCCTATATATTAAAATGCAAAGTCCCGAATCTTGGGGCATTAACTTTGAGAGAACCACCGGACCGATTTGCATGGGATTTTTTTTAAATGAAAGCCCCTGAGCTGTAGATTTGCAGGCTGTGATCGTTTTTTTGATTTTCTCAAATTTTCTCCCATAATTTTCTAAAGTTGTCTTCGATGCATTAAAACGGAGGTCCGAATCTTTGGACGTTAACTTTGAGAGAACCACCGGACCGATTTGCATGGGGTTTTTTTTAAATGAAAGCCTGTGATCTGTAGATTTACAGGCTGTGGTCGTTTTTTCGTTTTTCTCAAATTGTCTTACTTTTATCAACGAGTGAAGTTTAGCTGGGCTCAAATTTTCTCCCATTTATTCAGACTAAAGTCCGCATTTTGGGGCATTAACTTTGAGAGAACCATCGGACCGATTTGCATGGGGTTTTTTTTAAATGAAAGCTTCTGATCTGTAGATTTGCAGGCTGTAATTGTTTTTTCGATTTTCTCAAATTTTCTTACTTTTATCGACGAGTAAAGTTCAGCTGTTTTGAGCGGTCATCCGGCCGCTACCTGCTTGCCCGTCCCTAGATACCCCCTCTAGGGTCTCAGCCACCCCTCCCACCACGTTCTTTCGGCTATCTCCGTTTTCTTTCGTATAGCTCTCCTTCCACCAACCTCAAAGAAGGAAGATTGGGTCGCATCGTCGTTCGTCAGTTCGTCACTCGCCACCCACATTCCTTCGCCATCCCTCGGCTACTCCGCCTCACAGCTTCTTGATATCCTGGCATCTTATTCTCTGCGGCTTGACTGACCCTGACTTATTAACTGCAGTATTGCGTATTGCTAACAACACGTATTGTTACAGACATTTTATTCATCATTATTAAGTAGATTCAACTAATTGCTCCCATTCCAATTAAGCTACTGCACCACCATTGCTAGCTGTGGAGGGCGCCCGTAGGGCGCCCGGAGCAGCTAGTTCCACATAAAATGTATTCAGATGCGTCAAGAAAAATGTCTTTTTTGATCGACATAGAAGTCCCTTTAATATTTGTTTCTCTAAAATTTGCTTCAGGGGAAACAGAGCATCTATTACACCTGCAGATTTTGCGGGCAGAGAGAATTCTGATCGTCCCAAGAAAATTTCAATTAACACGCTCATACGACGCTGTTATTAATCCACCTGGAAAATGTTCATCGTGCATGCTCATCAAATCAAGCTTGATATTTCAAATTAAAGACTTTCGTATGTCCTACACGAAAATAAAATATCGCTGGGAATGCATGTTTTTTAAATTATACTATAGAAATGTTACCATCTGTCGGGCATGAAATAATCATGCATAAATTAAGCGAATATGCCTTCTCTAAAATAAGTCAGGAGACTTACTTCATCCCTGTTAAACCCGCGGCCCACGTAGCAAATGTTAATACATTAAACGGAGGCATTACGATGGATTTAACAATTGAAAGCTTTAGGAAAAGCTACAAAAAATAATCGCGGTTGATGTAAGTGTTTATAGCTGCTATTTTTTTACGCTTTTAGGAGAGACACATTTCTAAATTAATTTTAAAATTCGCGACGTCAGTTAACGGTAAGGTAGTTTAAAGGAAATCTGACCCAGTTATTTAGTCGAATCGATGTCCTCAAGTCGGTCACGGACTTACGCGGCTTGAAGCCAAAGGATTTTAAAATACTACCTCTCTTCAAACCACAACAACCAGTAAAGATATTTTCTGCGCCTAGAATAGAGAAAATAGGCAACATACAGCCAATGTAGAAATCGTTCTTAAATTTCAGCAAAAATGCTCTAATTTCCGCGCCTTAAATTGAGAGGATATGCAACATGCAACTACGAGCAAAAATCGCAAACACGATCATTTACAGCCCACCGAGAGAAAAGTGAAGTTGATTTAACATTCTGGATGTAAAAAAAGTGTGCGAGAACTCACAAAATGCTAAATATTACCACTACGGCAGTTAGTTTTACATCTTGACATTGCTATAATTACTGCTGAAGGAGTTCATTCGGCAATTTGTAGGTTCTCGCACACTTTTTATACATCCAGAATGTTAAATCAACTTCCCTTTTTTTTCAGTGTATCTTCCAAACGGTATAAAAATCTATGAAACTTCCGATGAACGTGCAATATGTTTTGCTATGTTTAAAGCATCGGATGCTAGGTACTTGGGATTAATATATATTTCTGCTTTAATTTTATCGAGAGTATTTACTTTTAAAACATTCCCAGGCGGCAACACGGGTTTGAAGTTTGAAGGTCGCTTTACAGGTGTTATCAGGGGATCCTCCAGTTACAAGTGCCCGTTCGTCATTATGCCGGCGCTAATCCCTCTGATAAAGTCGAAATCACGTCGGATCGCTCTTAAATTAGGTCCCTGTTCCCTGCTCTGACCGCCAATGGCTTTCTCTCTCGAGCAGGTTGGGTCCTCCAGAGATTCCCAACATTAATAAATGAAGATGAGAGCCCAATTTCCCCCGAAATCCGAGCGGGAATAATTGGGTCGCTTGGAGTTTAATGCTGAAAAATCACGTTCCGGGCCCCATTCTTTTGATCCCGTTCTATGGCTCTTTCTCGGACCTGCCTCAATAACTTGTCGGTGAGGTGCGCCTTGAAAGAGAGGAAGTGGTTTCAATCTAGATTAAGCGTATTCTGGAGGGGTGATTTCAAAGTGCCACCCCCTCCTTACAAGGGCAATTTTTGAAACCTTGTGATACATTGTTGATGGTTCTAGGCTAGTCAAATGGCTCAGTTACGCTCAAAATCATAATTTAGTTCTATATGTAGCATGCAGTCAGCAATCGTCGGCAATTCGCAAGCGGCATTCATGCGTAACATGCATAACATACCAAATTGCGACAATTTATATCAACATAGCAAAGGTTTGATCGGTAGAGAGCCTCAAAGTCACAACCAAGGCGTGGCGCCTTCAAAACCCGAGTATACTCTCAGCTTTGCCTGGCAGTTAGTTTAGTTGCCTAACAGAAACCAAACCTAAATCCACTTCAAGTGCTCGTGAGTGTGCTGGGTGCTCCAATGCGTTTAAGAATTTGGGGGAAAAAACCTTTCGATGGAATTCTTAGCATAATTATACTTTCTACCTTGTTCCTTTACTCCTAAGGCCGTTGAGCAGCGTCGCATATCTACCATGTCTCAACAAAATTGTAATATGAAAAGGAAAGTGAGTCGAGACCGTAGGTTTTTCGCGAGAAAATATTTTTCATCCCGTGGGAAAAATTATCAGGTAGATGGCACCTAATACCTTCCACCAAATACACTAAAAAAGTATGTATAATATTAGAGAGAGATATTATAGAGAATGTTATATACTTTTAGATTGCCCTTAATTCATCTTAAAATTCAAATATTGTAAGGACGCCCACATAATGTTTTCTTAAGCGTACAAGTTTGATTTATTTTCCTTTTTTAGTGTATTTGGTGCAAGGTATTAGGTTCTACCTACCTAAGGATTTTTCCCACAGTATGAAAAATATTTTCCCGCGAAAAACCGTATGGTCTCGACTCATTTGCCTTTTCATATTACAATTTTGGTGAGACATGGTAGAAACGCGACGCGCTGGTCAACGGTCTTTGAAAAAGGCTGGAAAATATATTTTCCAAAAGAAAGGACAAGGAATTCGTCGCGGTGTCACAAAGGCATTTTTCAAAGCGTTGACAAACATTTCAATAAAGTTATGAATGCTCTGTTTTTCTCATGTTCCTTTGTGCCAACCTACCCCATTCACACAAGGGACATATTATTGTGCTCGTCCACTACCTAATCTGACAGGTGAAATGAAAATTCTCAATTCAAGGCCTTTCCAGGTGAATTTGCTTATGCTCCTCTCGAGTACTATTGTTCTTCGTGACGCAAATAACAGATATTTACCCCACATTCCCACACCTCACTGGCAATATTTAAAACAGCGCTGTCAATCAAACGCAATCAATTAGGCGTCCAGGTGAGGTGTGAGAACGCAGTCACTTTTTAAGACAAAGGGGCCAAAAATGAGGCAAAATCACGTTTTCGGCCCAAAAATCCGCCCGATCACTTTACACCGTTCGATATCGAGACCGTCTTCGTGCCTCTCGGCGTGGCACCAGGATTAGCTCACCTGAGCGATCGGGTCTCAAAGGCCGGTAAAAAATCGATTTTCTTCGAGAGGGCTCATTTTTTGAAGCACGTTTTCCTACTATTGTTGCGCCTGGGACCTTCGCCGCGGCGCGGTGTCCCAGGTCGAGGAATTTTGAGGATGTCAGCGTGAAAAACACCTTGTTCTGGTTTTCTCTGGAGGGCCTTGGCCATCCTGCTGCGGCATGGCCGAATTGGCCGAAACAATTAGCATTCCTTGGTTCCGCGATGGATATTTGTTGTCGATATGACAGCCTTGCTCAAAGGTTTGAAAAGGTGTCGCTGCGGCGAGGCCTTTGAAATTGACGCCTCTCTTAATTGCGGATTTCAGGTACGTGCCTGACTCAATGATGCACCTTTTCTCTTTGCCAACGATAGGCGACGTTGCCTGATTTAGTAGGGTAATTCTATCCTATTTTTAAATGAAAATTATTTCATTTTGAAGGATATTGCCAATTTCGTCAGTTTAGAGCTGATACTGACAATGAAAAAAATCGGAACTACACAACGGTTCTCGGTTCAGAGACAGTTTTTCGTAAACTACGGAAAATAATATTGGTGGAAGTAATTTTCCGATTAAAAGTTTAGTTATGGCAACGAAAGTTTCCCTCTTGCAATGCAATTTTTAGAGAAAGATCAGTATGATGCATTTTTCCACGAAAAGCCAGAGTAAACGTGTTACACCGAGAAAAAAGATTGGTAGAATCTACCAATTGGTCACGCTGTATTTCACACAGCGTCAATTCAGAGTCAATTCTGCCTGAAGAAAGGTAAACGTTACTACTTACAGGTACAAGTAAACATTCCTCTGGCAGAATCGACTTTGAATTCACGCTGTGTAAAATATAGCGTGAAAGAATGGTAAAGTCTACCAATCTTTTTTCTCGGTGTAGGAGGATGAACTTATTTTGTCGCTCATCTGACTTAAGGGCGTACCTATATTTCCACATGATCCGTATATGATAGAGTTATACGGAACTTACGGCTCACATGGAAATTAAGATATGCCCTTATGTTAGAGAGGCGACAATTTCTCTAATTCTTGGCAGTAAACTATGTGTGCAGAGCTGATGACATCTCTCGTCCGACTAATCGTTTTTCCCGAGGAGACAAAGCGATTCGGCGGCAATATGTTATCTCAGGTTAGTTTTATGCAGGAAGAGCAATCCTAAATTACCGCCAATTACGGATTCCTATCGGGTGGCGAACGTAGGCCCGCAAAGACGCCTCCCGAAGGTTAGGAGGTTTTGACACCTGAATTTTATTGGCGCGCTATTACGGGTTCGGCGCTTGACTGATAAGCGTTATTGAGCACGGTTGCCGCGGTCCCAGGTACTCTATTTTTAGATCTTAAAAATTATTCGTGCCGCCAAAATAGTCAGTATCAGTGTTCGACTCCCCCGCCTACTTTAGTTGAATTGAATGGCCCAGAGCATAGGAAAGCAGCTTAATTGAATTAATACACTATGTAGCTTCCTTGACGAAATCTCAAATACATTCTTCTTGAAAAAATGTGTGAATCGAAATAATTAAATTGAGCAGGTTTTTGTGGGGACATCGATGTTTTACGTTCTTAACGACAAGAACCCCACTGATCACAAGTTTAAAATCTAATTGAGTCAAGTTGGAAAAATAATGTTTGCGTGCTTGTCAATTGCTATTTTTGTGATTATATTAAATTTCTTCTGGGAAATTTGCACGTTCGGTTTAAAAATAGGAGTGACATGTCTGTGAACCCTCCTTCAGGTAAATTGGCAAACTTAATTTTCAATCGCCAACGCAGTTGTTCGTATTCTGTGGAACGGGGCATTGATTTTAGTTTTTCTGCTCTTTGAATGAATGTTGAAAGGAAACGTCAATCTCGTGTTGATACGGGGCAATTCATGAATTTGAACAATATGAACAAATATCTGATTTAAATTTTGCAAAAGAAACATGCATGTAAAATGATTCTGAAATTCAACCCTGGTCTCGTGATTTATTGAGAGCAATAAATCATAATTAAACCTCATAAAAATTTCTCGGTGGAAAAAAAAGAGAGAGGAAAACAAACTGAACGCACTAAATCTACTAAACTCTGCTGAAACTCGAGGAATAAAAAAATTAGTCGTCGGATTAGTCATGATTATCATCCTCAAGTGATTTCCACACAAAAATCGGAAATTCACAAAATCATAAGAAGGATCAACACGATGCATTAGGTGCATCAATAAATCTCCGTGAAAACCTATACAACCCCAAGAGTTTTCCTTCATCTCGATGACTATGCAATTTCAGCGACAGGGAAGTTGAAATATTTGTATCAAGTTTTCCGCCTATCTTGAGCTATTTTGCGGTCGGACAATACCCGAACCAAGTCGAATAGAAGACTGGTTTAGGCATTCAAGAGAAAATAATTGAAATTTATCACAAGAGTTCCCTCAATTTTGATTTTTCTCCGTTTCTACCTACGATTAATTCAGTAAAGAAAAATATAAACAATTAAAATCAAAATAAAATGGTTCATTTAACGTTATGGAGCTCCACTGATTGTGAATACAGAAGGTGTGAAAATATTTAATCGGAAGCTCTCACATCGTCACCTCCCGGCCGGAGTAACACAAGCGTCATGCGACGTTTACAAATTTCTGCCGCCATTTTATTTTTTTACAGAGAAATTGTTCAACAAAGCTGTCCGAAAATGTCACTGAATTTTCTTTGTGCTGCCGATAAAATTCGGTGAAATTTTCGAACAGATTCAACCAACAATTTCTCTGTAAAAAATAAAATGACGGCGGTTTAGAAAAGGTCTCATGGAGCTTGTGATATTTTTGCCGGAAGGTGACGGTATGATACCATGAAAAATAAACGTTTGACGCGTTTAAATGAAGTCATCGGCGGCTGGTCTTTCGAGACGGGGAAGCGCGGGAGTAAATTGAACGCATTAATCTGGCTCGTTAAACCCCCGACCGCAACTTAACGCGACACCCGAATAAACACTTTTCACCCACAGCTACAGCCCCAGCCCTCAACGTTTCCTATCTCTGCAACCACCCCGACCCAAAAATACCTGCTTTGTCATCCCCGAACTCATTTTAAGGCAATTTATTCCGCTACGATGACTTTAAGAATTCCCTCAGACAACTGACTAATTGGACAAATTTTAGGTATGCAGATCTTTTCACACTTAACGTTCCGCTGTAATCTTTCATGATCGTATTTAATTTGTTAATTTAAAATTTTTTCGACGATTTATTAAAAGTACTTGGAATTTTTTTCCGATGAACGATTTCTACACGCTTACTTGCAAGAATATAATATATTTTCATTCTTAACCCAAAATAAAATGCATTTCATACAAGTTTTACGAGGACCGTAGGGACACCACAAGGGAAAACCCTAAATGTTTTCTTGATTATCTTACTTCCTAGACTAAAATCATAAAAACTTTTTATGGAAATTTGACACTTTTCTTATTTTTATCCAAATGAACGAATCAATTAAAATAATTAGAAGGAAGACGTATTCAATATAATAGATAGGTGGCTGGTGGCCATCAATGGTTTAAATTATGCGTCAATTTGCAGACATATACAAATACAACAGATTCTGATGTTGGAAATTGAGCATACTTCTTGGTGTACATAATTAGGAGAAGCTATCGGTTCGCGAAATCTAATTATGTCAATGAATTTATCCTCGACATTAAACGTGTTGTTATTCTAGTAAAAAAATGATACAAATATTGAAAAAAAATATTAATTTATTAATAATACATGCACCTAAGTCTGCAAAAACTTAATGTATTTCTGTACTTTCAAAGAATCTGTCATTTGTATGCATTTATATCAATTTAGAGGAACAAGCATGGGGAAAATACTCCTTAATCTCGGTTAGGAAGGGGGATTACAACTATGAACGATTCACCTCCCTCTTCAATCCTCAAAAATATCTAGTAAAGAAAATGAAATAATTATTATCAAAGCAGGTTTCAAACGTGGATTGTAAAATTTTGTTCCCAGATCGCCAAAAAAAAACTTCATCATTAATTTATTATCAGTATCCACCTCATCCCTAAAATTTTAGCGTCCCAAAATTTCATAAATAGTGATTACTAGAAGTCAAATCAGCATCTCGTAAACACATTCGTATTTCCAGCTTGCCAAAAAGATACATAAATGTTCATTTTCTTTTTTTTTTTTTTAAAAAAAAAAGACCTTGCGTTTAAAGGATGTACGCTCACTTTACCTCACATACGCTTCTGTTTACGCACTCCTTATTATGAGGCCGTATTAGGTGAGATAAAATTAAGAAATTCCTTGGAATTTTAGGAGCTTAAATTTTTAAAATTAATTATTTGTTAGAAGGCTAGAAATATGCCCGCTCCAACACAAGTTAAAAGTTTATTCCTCATCGCGTTGACAGTTTCATCGATTAAATAATAGGGCGGCTTATTTAAAGCTCCCCCTCGTGTTTTTGCAGTTTTAATTACTTCTAATCCGTCTTCTTTTTTGTTCATTTTCACTTACCCTGGGAAAGCGGAGCGTATGGCGGCTGGCGTGCACCAGGCCGCGGGCAGAAGCGCAGGGTACCAGGGAGGCATGAGGGTTGGGCAAAAGGCTAAAAGTGAGGGGGGCATCGACCCACGAAACGGACCGCTGTTAATGCGGTTCTTAACACTCTCCGACATTTAAAAGAGACACGGCTCGCACTCAAAGTACCATCATACCAGAAAGAACTGAATGATGCAAAAGTAGTCAAGGTAATTGACGGGGAACACTGATTGTTCTAACCAAAATGCTTTAGTCAGTAGCACACTTTAAATTATCAAACTTTGAAGAAAAAAAGGAAGCACTCGTACAACGCAGTCTTTTGTGCAGTCAAAGCACAGAAGATTGAACCGATTTTAACGCAGTTTATACCGGTCGTTTTGCGGTTGGTCCGATAAAGAAGTGGAAAATACGCTGCACTTCAAAAACTAAGTGATCAGCAAGAAAAAGCTATTTAACAGTTTGTTCTAGGGGGTTAAAGACGAAAATCAAAACCGGTTGTCGATAAAATTAAATTTGCACACTCGAAATAAATAGAAATAAACAGGATAAATGAAGTTATCTGTCGATGTTGACTTGGAGACCGGTTCAGACAAAGCACTTATAAGAACTTAAACAAATTACGTTAGTCCTATAATCTGACGAACACTCAGAATCGATAATAAAAACCGGATCGAAAGGAACTTCCAGTGACAGTAAAGTTGAGGACCTATCGGGTCAGGCACTAAAACCGGTCGGAACGGAACACTTGAAGACGCAGGGGTTTTGCGATAGCAAAAAACCGGTTGAGATCGCACTTGAACTGAACTTTCCTTCGGAGATAAAGCAGAGTAGCGATGGAACTTAGCGCCGAAAACTGGTTCGTGCGTGGACACTCGAGAGATCAGCGAAACCAGTCCGCGAGAAAAAACCACCACTCGAGAGGTCTAGGGAAGAGGACCACTTATCGGTGCGAGCAAAAGAACACTTAACGGGCTCTTGGGGCTGGGGGTGCTTGACTCGGAATTGCCACTCCTGACCAATAACAGCGTGGGCGTGGCCTCGGCGGCGACCAATGAGGGCGCGCCGCGGGACGGGGCGATTGGTCGGCCGACGAGTGGCTCTCATTGGCTCCTCCAGGGGTGCGGGAATCAACAGCCACTACCCCGCATGTGGCTCGAGTTTCATGAGTCTCTTTATACGAGTATTTACTCAGCTTCTCCGGGCTCTTTGCTTTGCGCTCTTTTTGTAGTTCGGGGCTTTTGTTGGTTGTTTGAACAAGTTTTCGCTGAGTGGTGGTTCTTGGACCTTTTCGGTGTTTTGTGTTCCTATCTGTTCATTTCCCTCGTTGCAGTTCGATTTCCGCAGCCCTACACTATGGCTAGGGGGTAGTAATAGTCACTCTTGTCTTAAACACTCTCCTTTGCCTCGGACCGTCTCATATGGTACTCACGTTGTGATTAAGGGAGGTTTTAAGAAGTTCTGCGATTCAGCATCATAAAAAAAAGACGATTTTGAAGAACCTTGATTGAGAGTCAACATCTTGATTTTGGAGATCGCCTCTTCCAAGGGGTTGAAATGTTGTAACTATACATAAAATGTGGTTTACGAAACAAATACCATTGAGGATTTTTGAAATTTTAAGGTACACAAAAGTACTCTACATAAAGTTTGTTAAAGTCATCGAATGTTTAATTTTTTATCTTGGATCTATTGCTATTTCAAGTCGTTTCAATATCGTTTGAAGTATACTATTTTGCCCGATATCCATTGCAATTGTCTCTCTGAAAGAACCTTGATGTCTTTCGATGTAAAAGGGCTCCCTTACCCTCTTTTAATCACACTATAAAACCTGCAGAAATGCCCTGAGGAGATGAGCTGACTAAGGGACAATTATGCGAATACCTACAGCCCCCAGGGGAGAAAAATTTCCTTAAGTTAGCTATCAATGTTTCAGTTTTTCCTGATGAAATGATATTCTTTTCGAAATAACTAAGGGTTGTTTCACGGTCATAGTATCAGCTTAAAGTTCTCAAGTGCATGAACATACAATATATTATAGAAATCGCAAGAGAAATTTCTCACGTCCTCTTACGAATAATTTTTTACAAAGGAAAATTGAAACTTTTTGTTTGACTTGCTAGCTTTTATGCTGAAGACGTTAGTGCGCAGAAGAGCGATTCATATGTTTTCTTTAAATTTGAGCGGTTGTTACTTCACTCAAAGTTGTCTTTGAATAAAACCCATTTACCAAACAGATTTTTAGACATTATCCTCTATTTTTAGTTTAATTAAGTTAGGTCGCGTCTTTATTATTTGACTCATCATAGGAAAAAATTGATTATCTTTATCGAGCGTCGGTTGAACAATAATTGACACATATGTTCCTCGGGTAATTTATAATTAGTCATATGAAATGGAGGTTAGCTAATATGTTGTGATGAATCTGCAAGTCAAAATATTACTCTAATATCGGGGAAAGACTCACTGTAAGTAAACCTTTTCTATGGCACAAATAAATGGAGATGTAACTGCTCTTTGGAATGACGATACCTATAATTATGATCGCGCTCTTTCATTCAACTCTTAAATCAGAATATTTCATATTTTTGCTACTTCCTTGAATGCAAATGCTGCCTTCTTTTCTTCAAAATATTTAATTGCACACCGTCTAAAAGCGAATGAGCTTATAATTGTAATTATCAATTTATTTCTTTTTTCCTTTTCCTCCTTCTAAATTTGCTAGTTAATTGTAACTGGCGGATTCAATGGAATTCAACCCAGTATATTCTTATGATTAAAGTTTTTTTTTCCTTTTCCCCCTTTTTTTTACCAGCCTAAAAATTGGGAGTTGAAAGTGCCTGATGATTCCTACGTCATGTGTGCGTTAAATTGCAAAGTCATTAGTGGAGCGCTCACGTTAAGCAAAATGCATAATACAAATATTTCAACTTCCCTGTCGCTGAAATTGCATATACATCGAGATGAAGGAAACGTTTTTGTGTCGTGAAGTTTCTTATGGAGTTATTGATGTACTTAATGTTTCTACTGTGCTGTAAATTTCCTAAGATTTGGTGTGTTTTCGAAATGGTGGTAAATTACTTGAGAATAATATTTATAATTAATCAGCACGATTAATCTGAGATTCTTCTTGGTTCACCAACAGTTTTTCAATCGCGCTTACAAAAATGGTAGCTTAATGGTTTCGTTTTTTGGGTTATTTTTTCCTTTTTGATTTGTTTGAAATACATGATTAAATTGCACAAACTTAGGTTTATCAGATCGGTAATTGGTTTTTTTAAACTATCCATTGTTGCCTCGTCTTAATGATTTTTTTCGAGAAATTTGCGAATGATCCAAACGGAGGGAAATTATTGATAATCGGTACCTACCACTACGACGTGTTTTTTTTCTTAACTTCAGTCAAAAATATGCGGTTTCTGAAATGTTTATCTTTTTTCATTTCTTTTTTTTCCAAGATTTTTTTGTGTTTGCCCTTCTCTGATCTTTTGCCTTTTTTCAAGAATTGCGACCTACAATCATTGATAATTTTATGCAAATGCAACGATCGAGTCAAATAACCAGTACATTTTCTAAGTTTTACCACGAAAAATTTTGACGCAAACACATATTGAAATTTTGTTTTTATATGTTTCATTCTCATTTCACACATTTCCAAAAATGAAACCGAAATGACCCTTGTCTATGGTCACCATGGTATTTTAAAATTTCTATTCTCATTTCATTTCTTTGATGGTTAGATAACCAAAGAAATTTTTGCGTATGAAATTTAAAAAGAAATGTTTCCAGATAAACCAAAAAAAATAACGAATATGTAACGGCATAAAAAAGATTATTGGTTTCCCAGGAAGTTTGCAACGTCGCAAACCACCGAATGGGCTCTTTAATTTCACCATCGATATTGGAGAGAGCACCATCTATGTATTTTATTCCAGTTGCTTCACTCTTGTCTGACTGCCGGTTTCAGTTTGTTTATCCTTGCTCTTATCTTTTTTCCACCGTTCAGATAGACGCCACTTCTTTCTTAGACAGATTGCGCCGAGAATTACCTGTCTGTACATCAAAAATCGTCCATTTAATGAGTCTAAATGGCAATGTTGTTTTTTAAGCTGTTCTACCTGTCAAGGTAAATAATCACGTGTACTCTTTTGACATCAAAAAACGCGTATTCGGATTAAGTCCACATCACACTTAAATCTACACTCGGAGTAATTTTGATAAAATTTTGAAGAAATTTGTTTTTTTTTTTGCTCAGCCTTGGTGGTCATAAAAAAGAATTCTTCGTAAATCGATCCCTCTTTATTGAAATTTTCAAAAGTAATTCAGAAATATTCAACATTCCATGCGTTGATGCTGATTCTTGGTGTTATAATCAAATTTAATTCGGTAGGTAAATGAATTCACTGAATTACGACACTCTATATTAACAAAGAGGTCGGAGCAAAGGTGGCTTAATTTCCTCACAACGTTGCGACGGCTGTACTTGAAATTTTATTTCTTTAACTTTCAACGGGTACACGCTTACTTGTATTGAAGATTTCAGGAATTTTTTGCAAATCACGAGGAAAATTCAGAGCGGAATTTAAAGGACACATTGTGAATGCAATTTACCGTTCTTGAGTAAATAAGTCGTCGAGCAAAACTTTGCAATTCAATGAAGTCCCCTTGGGTTTCGCATATCGACGATAAAACTCCCAAACCACCTATCTCTACGATGTTTTAAAGTCTCCTTATTCTTCATTCTTTATTTCTTTGTAGTTTTCAAGAAATGTTCTTCTCCCAGAGAAAGAAAATCACAGAAGTTTAAAGGAGTTGACTTTTAGTGTGTTCTCTTAGTAATATGGCAGGAAGTCTGCAACGTTGCAAACCGAGGTACGTGGATTGGGAGTTTTACCGTCGATATTAGTTTGAAGGATCTTTTGCAGGGTGGAAAATTATACAATTATTTCTCTTGTTATATAATTTTGTAACACATTAAAAACATTCTAACTGACTCATAATTACTTTACTTTCATTTTTTTGTAACATTTAATGTGTGTTTAGGGTGAAATTTCGAGGAAAAAAGTTTTTGAGAGTCTTAAAACTCCAATTTTTTTTTTTTTTTTTTTTTTTTTTGGACTATGGAGGGTAGTAGAATTCGACGATGAAAAATGTTGAGTTTTCCTGTATTAAGATTTCATTTCAGTGGACGGTCTTTCATTGACGAGAAAACTGCGAAAATTTTGGCTAGATTCTAATATGTCTGCGCTTACTTAATTCTCGAAGAGAAATTTGTTGAAAGTATGTCCATGAAATTTTCTATGATAGTAAAACGAGACTCAAAGTTCAACCAATAACCTCTCAAATCATTGTATGTTTGAATTTTGATACGTTTAGTTGGTTTGTAAAAATCTCCGAAACACATCCGTGCCTTCTTCTCCTTTTTTTATTCTTCCTCTTATAGTATAAATTTGTAAAATTAAGAAAACTCTCTCATGAAAATCCATTCCTGCTTAAAGCGTTTTTCTTCTTTACCACATAAAAGAGCATAAAATGTTTGGGCTGATATCATCCTGTCAGTCTAGCGAACTGAATCAGGCGAATGAACATTTTTCTGCTATTCAGTGCAAGAATAGTTGAAAAATGATTGAGTTTAACATTGTTTATTCATCCACGTGATCAAGGCCCCTCAATTATTGGGAGCATCACACGCTAAGCTCCTTCCTCAACCACCCGATGTCCACACAAGTTCCGACGATGGGGAGGGGGTAGTTGCGGCTCCTCTCAAACCTCCCCGCAGACTGTTTACCTTAACTTCGATCAAACATCAACAGTAGCCGCATCGGAGAGGGGAGGGGGGCTGTAGGGGGTCGTAAGGAAAGAGGGGAGGTGCGGTCGAAGGTAAGCTGCGCCAAAGTGTCAGCTGGTACTCTTATTAATATTTCACATGATACAGCGATGATGAAACTCGGTATCCGTGCCACTTGGTGAATGTTTCAGTGTAAAAATTTTAGAGTTTGCACCCTCCAAAAATTGCAAACTAATTAGCGTCATAAAGACTGCGACAAATTTCGAAAGAAAGTTTGCAACCAGTCTTGAGTAAATGAGAAAATTTTCAAATAAAACTTTGCAACATTGCATAAACATTAGAGTCCCTCTAACTCTCACTCTTTCAATTTCTTTGAGATGCCAAGCTGTAAACTGATATGAGCAATAACGTGCTGTGGAAAGATTCAGAATTAAAGTTCAACTTTGGTTACATCCGTTTAAAAGGGCATGCAATTTAAGGTACAGTTAGGGTAAAATAGTTTTCTCCGATGGAATCAATATGAGAAATGATCCGGACAGCATGATTTGGCCTGTGAAACTAGCTTTTAGGTTGCTAATATTTCAACCGTACTTCAAATTGCATACCTTTTCATTTGAAGGCGAACAGTAAGTGCTGAGCCCCATGATATTCTATTCTTCGGCCTCTTGTTCAAATGTTGCTTTTTAAACAGTCACTGCCTCAAAACTTTAGCTGCTAATAATATTTTTCAAGTGAAATCCTTTGAGTATAACTTATACATTGTTTAAAATTTGAATCTAGTGTATACAGTAGGAAAGATCGACATTTTTAATGGAGAAATAAGTGACGAAAGAAGTGAACATTTTACAGTAACAAATAATAAAATACTCCCTAGTACTCCCTGTGTAGTTCCCTAAATAGCTCCTTCCCTTAGGGAGACCGAAGGACCACTGCTACTGTTTGGATTCTTGTATGAGTGATGTTTCAGAAGCCATTTAACACACACACACACACACTATTATGATGATCTAAGCAAAAAATGAACACATTTTTACGAATTATTCTCGCTTAAGACAGCGCGGGTACACCGTAACTTTAAACGCAGCTCAAGGGAGTCAGTTAATTAGCCTTCAATGTTTCGATTCTGCAATCTCTCGACTCCGCTGTCGAATTTGTTGTCTCATGGAATTCGAGGCGCACCTCCTGGTTTAAAAGCTGTGTCGTTCTATGCACATCGTTGTTGGGTGGTTTTCGTTTACATAGACAAGGGGACTACGACCCCTTATTGCTTCGCTGGACAACAACCCCCCCAGCCCCCCCCCCCGAGGGGCTTTGCGCCTCAGGCATTATGCGTTACGCGTTCCTCTTATGGTTTTCCATTACAGAGTGAGGTACTTAAACTCGTCGGATTTACACTAGGGTGGTTGCAGGTATCCGAATAGGTGTCTTTCAATTGATTTCCCTCGCGCCTCTCACGTGTTTATTTGTCCATTAGCAGATCCAGCAAATTGGCAACATTGTCCTTTCACTATTTAAACCTATGGAAATGTATCGATTCTTGTAGAGGCCAGGTGCTCCGACAAGAATCGATTATTTAACATAGGTTTAAATGGAGGAAATCCGGTGTTGTCAAACCGCTGGATCCACCCCCAGTCTAAAATATGCTGACGCCGATTTGAAGCAACTGCATCGCAGCTTGAATCCTATGCGATTTTCGGCCGCCGAAGTTCCAATTTGCACGCATCGCGTTGCTCTCGAGAGTCTGGCGTCATCGAATCGAGAATAAATCACGTCAGACACAAGGAGCAAAATGTAAATACCCGAACGAAATTGGGTCTATCTTATAGATGGCATGCACCGACTCCGGGCGCGGAGGGGGATTTTAATCGAAGTCGTTGGATCAAACAGGTGGGGTTCACACAACGAAAGCTTCTTCTGTTTACACACAAAATCTACATGCGCGCCGCTCGCCACTCCCTCTATTGCGCGACAGAAAACGTCTTACGTGCGCACCAGAATATGCAGCCCTGTTGCCGTACACGCACACGAAATATCTTACACTCGGAGAAAGAGTTTGGTCACATGACTCATGGGCCAAAAGTGCCAAAAGTGCATTGACTTCAACTGAAAGTGAGGTCATGGGAACCTTAATTTCGGTTTGACATCGGGATACTAAGATCGATTAAAATACCGTGATGCAGTCTATGTGACCCAACTTATCTATCTCAGTATGGACACCTCATGGATGTTACAGAAATGAACCAGACCGTGAGGTACAAATTGGGCTACATTTTGGAATTAGGAACGGCAATTTCCAGCTCACTTTAGAAACAACGTATGCACCATTAATTTCCCTACAGACACATTCGTTTTTACGAACGAGTGAGGAATTGTGGTCCCTAATTGTAAATTGAAGTCCAATCCTTCAGCGGAATATCATGTGGACTTCATAAGCAAATAGGTAAGTAAAATAGCCGGGAAAATAATGCGTCAGGGGTTGTTTTGGTTCAACAAGCTGACTTTTTTCTTGTCAAAAACTAAAAGTTTAGGAAGAAAAGGCGTTAAACTTCATTTCTAAATTGAGTCTTGTTGAAAAACAAAATTTCAAACCTTTTTTTTTTATTAGTTTGATTTCAATGTGACTTGGTGCCTTTTAGTTAAACTCGATCCATGTGAGACCGGCATTGGAAAGAAGGTCTTCAAAAATCTTCCGTGAGAAACTACCTCCGACCAAGAGCAAAAAGATTTTGAAGCAAAATAATATGTTTAAATAGTATATAACGCAAAAGTATTATTACCTTTTCATTTTCGTCTGTATATTTTAAAATTGCAGAAGGTGAATCTGAATTTAACAAAGACTCTACCTTTAGATAGTACAAAATCTTTAATGACTTGAAAAAAAAGCTCTTATTCTCATCCATTGATCAACTTTCAGTAATAGTTTCTCTTTAAAAAAATATGCCAAATCCGGAAAAAATCTGTAGAAAAAATTAATAACTGTCATTCACGCTTTATTTCGACATTGGTTGAAATACGGTGACGACGTAGGTTACCGTCTAAAATCTATTTTCTAAGAGATTTGACAACTGGTCTTAATTGTAAGTCTCGCTCTCTGATGCACTGGGCCCAGAGTTTAATCGGTGTAACTCGGTCGGTGGAAATAGTCGTGAGGTGTTTAAATATTTAAATAAAAATAAAAATAAAGTACAAGGAATAAACGTAGAAGCTCAAAACCTCGAAAACCCCGACGGAAGAAAGATTGTTGGATGATATGCACATTTCCAATTAATATACGGAAAAACATTGAATGATGATTTAGTATTTATGTTGTTAAAAAAATGTGCGACAAGTATAAATGCTGATTTCACAATTAAAAAAATGCTTTGTCAACTACTTGCACGGTTAAATGAACAAATTCAATGTTGAGTTAGCATTCTTTTTATGTGAAATCAGCATTTGATACCTGTCGCACATTATTTTAACAGTATAAATGCTAAATCAACATTCAATTTTTTCCGTGTACATTTTAATGCCAAATTTGACTGGCTAATCTATTAAAGAAATAGTGAATGATATAAAAATCGAGCTGAAAGTCAAATAATTTAGCGTATTTAACTATATGATGTTAATTACAATGTTTCCAATTAATTTGGGGTGGTACCGGAACATTTGGGTTAGTAACCCAGTTTTTCGGAATATTACCACAATTAATTGGAAATTTCCGAATTGAGACCTGACTCCTGCCTCTTTTTCCTGCATGCCAAAAAATAAATTTTTGTTGAAAATTCAGCATAAACCTAAATATCTCAATACAGAGGGAAAAAGCTCACACACAAGCACACTTTTCCCTCAAAGTGGAACATACTGCCATACACGTACCGTACTATGCTGTACTGTCATACTGATCATACTATCTGTGCTGCCGTACTAAGGAAGGACGCCGTATGAAAATTCGAGAGTTGTCAAATTACCCTCGATAAAACATGTATTTATGACGACATTCATGCACATGTTTCTTTGCAATTTTCAGATCTATTTGATTAAATTGCGTACGAAATCGTCCGAAAATTTTGGAAAATAATATTCATAACTTTCCCTTTAAATTCAGTTTTTATCGAAGGAAATTTGGCAACGTCTGAAGGCACATACGGCGCTCTTCCTTAGCTAGCACGGCACTGTATGTCTCAACATACTATCTCACGACCCGTGCGTCCACCGCAATCAGTTTGCGTAAATAAATTTTCCGATTTTTCAGACTCTTCGGGTTTTAAGATGCACTGATTGAGATTTGATAACGGACGGACACCAAGGATGAGGAAGTCCCACATTGATATCGAAACTACTACGACGAAAAGCATCTTTCTTCCATTTGTCTCCATTTCGATAGACAAGCCGAGCCGTAAGCATGGTGGGAGCCGGCGCGGGTGGCCCGAATCCGAATCATTGTCACGACTCGAGGTCCATTAACAATCCATTACTCTGAATATCATAGTATTACTACGCCGGAGTCCTGGCCCCGCGTTGAAGTCACTCGCGACTCGCTTGACCATCGCTCCGCGCCCCATTCATAAACTGCTTCCGTTTCATTGATATTTCCTTCCCCCGCCTCGCCCCCGCCGCGAGGGGAAAAAAACGTGAACGTGACAGCTTTTCAATCCTCTTTTTTCGATCCTTTTTTCTCGGTTTATACGTTTTTGATTCATCACTTTCCTGTCGCTCCAGATCTCGGCGCGCCGCGCGCCGTGCTGCCAGCCGTACTGGAAAAATCCGTGGCGCTGCGTGACACCCTGTGCAAAATGGACTTACTTAAGCTAAACGAGACTATATTGTTGGCTAAAGTGTGACAACGCGTACACTGAGAAAAAAAAACACGGTTATTCTACGGTTACGCGGTTGTAATATCAGGCAGGATTCCACAGTAGTAAAACCGTGGACTTTGGTAAGATTATTGATGAGCATAGTGGTAGCATAACCATGCTTGTAGTGTAATTCTGCCGTGATAAGGAAGAACGCCGTATGAACATTCGAGAGTTGTCAAATTTCCTTCAATAAAATGTTTATTTTTGAGGAGAGAAATGAATATTTTTCCTTGAAATATTCAGGGACTTCAGGTGAAATTGCGAACGAAATTATCTGAAAAATTGGAAGGAAAATAATCATAAGTTTACCAGGAAATTCATGTTTTATCCGACGAAATTTTGCAACGCCAGACGGCTCATACGGCGTTCTTGCTTAGCACGGCAGAATTCTTGTGCTCACAGCAATATGACGGTAGACACAGTAGCATCACCGTGCTCATCACTACAATCATCAAAACCCACGGATCTACTACCATGAAATCCCGTGTGACATAATTACCGTGGTAACCGTAGAATATTCTCTGTGTATCTCCATTGCGGTGTTTCAAAATCTCCGATCCTAGCTTATTTTTTCCATGATGATTAAGTCAACTTCGTAGCTTGAAATTTATGCAGAATATTCTACTAATGGAGAATGAAAATCGAGGAAGGTTTCAAGAAATTAGTTGACTAGTTTCTAAAGAAAATATTAAAATATGACTGGAAGTCTACAACGTCGCAAATGGAGATACATGGTCTCGTACGCTAGCACATTCGATTTGCAAATGACTTAAACTAAACTACGTGTATCATACAGATTCTTTGCACGTAGTTCCTCTTGATCTGATTCATTTGCACTTAAAGATTGCATGAACGTGTCCAAATAGTCCACGGCATCTAACGGACAGTGATCACCCTTGTTGAAAATTACTAGTAGGAACAGGCGAAGAATTTCGCTAATATTAGTTGGATCTCTACTGATATTGGCCAAGTCTCTACTGGTGCAAGTACAAATCTCGCGATACCAGTAGACTTCTTCAACTCGTTTTGGCCAACTAGATGACCAGAATGACACGGTCAGCTTCCTTAAGCTTGGGCGTTAATTTCAGAAGAAACGTGTGGCACTGTCAAAACTTGAGAGGGACTGATCGAGTTCCTCAAGAACCCTTACTGTAAGCAAGTGTGGACCCACAATTAAGCAATGAGGGCAAACTATATACGGACTACGGAGGGAGAAGTGGACATTGAGATTCCATGTTTTTTTCCTAATATGATTAGATATGCGTCTACTTTTTTTGGAAGTGGAGAGAAAGGAGAGGTAGATGCTTGGTTTTTGTTCATGAAACGAACATATTTTGGGCTCAGTGACTTACGATTGAGAATATTGGGGGCTCGATATGCCTGGGATAGGGTGACATCCAGCTTGGGTCGGATCTGCTAAGTTTGGTTTAGAACCAGCACATGGATCGAGGTGCAATAAAACTGACCAAATCACGTAAAAAACCGTGCTGTTAAGGGGAAGAACGGCTCAAGTTTTTGCTGAGAAAAACACTATAGCTAAAGTTTCCAGTTCGCGAAATGACACACATGGTAAACGATGCTCTTCATTTAAAAATATACATGCCAAACTTAAACAAGTACCGTTTAAGCGTGGACCGTGAGGTACACCAATTTGAAAAAAAAGGTAGGATTGAATTTTTGCACAGTTACGGGTGCACACATACACTAGAGGTCCTTTCAAAAACACCGGAATCATCAGTCAGAAGTATCACTGTTTTTCCGTTTCATAGGCGCACTAAACCGGCAACATATTACCACATTTTTGAAAATTTAACATTTATGATAAAATTTGTAAACGGATTTCACTAATAAGGAAATTCTGGGAAGAGATATCTTCAATGAAGAATATTGGTAACTGAGTGATAATTTGCAAAAGACACACTAACGCCGTTATTGCTTGTTCAGCCGTCGCACGTATACCGACAAACGTATGCAAATCTTTAACAACGATATCAAAGGTTTCACAGTGAAAATGCGCGGAGAATCCTGCAGGCAAGAAACTTTACCTGAGGACCTACTTGCTTTTAAATGAATGGGTATTTTCGGTTTAAAAGAATGAACCCAGACAGCGTGAGAGGAACTGGACACTTTTTTGAAAAACGCATGCGATCGTATTCTGAGTACTGGTATGCGGCGGCAAATTGGAAGTTTACCTAAAATCTTCTGGACATGAAAGGAGCACTGCTTTCAATAATGGTAGGTTTTCATTGATCCTAGCTGTAAGTTAAGAATTCAGGAGCCAAAAATATGACT
Source organism: Bemisia tabaci (assembly GCF_001854935.1). Taxonomy (NCBI): domain Eukaryota; kingdom Metazoa; phylum Arthropoda; class Insecta; order Hemiptera; family Aleyrodidae; genus Bemisia; species Bemisia tabaci. The sequence continues at coordinate 1,467,243 of NW_017547145.1, read as the reverse complement.
TCAAGGCTTGAAAAAAGTATGACAACTACAACTACTGCAATTGTTAAAAAGTCCCTATAAGTAGGGGTATTTTTAGGTCAAAACTTTAAGAATACCTACAGCAAGCGCTGTAATCTTGCTGAAATAAACGGGGACGGGAATATCATCGTTACTTAAATGGACCTTGGTAGAGCATGTATCTATTCGTGTAAACTAAAAATTAGAAGAGTAAAAATGACGGCCTAGTGATTACAGCTTTTACTATGAGTGCGAGGATCCTCCTCGCAAAATATTTTACCTGATGGTGTACTACGTAATATCTCAGAAATAATATAAAAATACGGAACCCATCAAAAGTGCATTGCTTTAATAATAACCTCGTTAACAAAAAATTAAAGAATCAAAGTGACTGTAGCCTGGAGACTGGAGAAAGACTGGAGTTTTCAATGTAGGCGAGGGATTCTTAACGTTAATTGGCCCAGGTACCTCTGAATACTTCATTAAAATATTTAAAATATGAGTAAGTATGGACTTTGAAAGAAGCTATGATGGTAATAGTAGCTATCGGACCCTCCTGACAAATATTCTTCATGGCTTAATGGGAGCTGCCGTTGTCCGAAATTTTACTGTAAGCCCCGAAATTCTCCGGGTTAAAAGCCTTAGGTACCCCATAACGTAGTATACTGTTAACATATTTAAAACGAGAAAAAACAAGAAATGGCTCGAACTGTACGTAACAAGATGGAGAAATGGTCCGGGGCCTAAACCATTTCGCGGGGAAAACAAAGCCAAGAAGTTTATCATTAGAGTTAAAAAATTTATTTTTGACTTTGATCTAATTATAATTTTTGGACCTTCTTGGTTTTGTTCTCCCCGCGATGTGGTATGGATCCAGCACAATTTCTCCACCTTGTTGCATATTTTAAAGACTCTGATTTGCAAGCCATTAACTTCCTCTCTCGTATTAGGTGGGAGGACGGGATTCAGATACTGATGATTGCGGTATGAGCAAACTCATTTTGACACCACCGATGGCGAATGACACAGCCGAAAAAAAATATCCATTTATTTTAAAATTAATGGACTTAGACCGAGGTTTTTTTCAAAAATTCCGAGTAGCTATCGAACCCTTTACCGCAGATTTTCAATGGAAAAATGAGCACTAGAATTTTGAAAGGTTCCGCGGTGAGGGTGAAGGTAGGGGTGGCCTTACCTGAAGTCATCCTCGGCGGTGGCGTAAGGATAATCCGGGGGGAAGAAAAGCCAGGACTGATCCTGGTAGCCCGGGTTGTAGGGTTCCTGCTGCTCGTAGCCTGCGAACATATCAGGGATCACCTGCTCAACTGCTACCTCACACCGCCGCGGCGCTTCTCCGGCGTTATCAAAATCCGAAGCGGAGATAACGCCGACACCTGATAAGCCTATCGCCCCGTCCCGTACACCTGATCTAATTAGGGCCCGCTTTTATAATAAGCCCGCCAGTGAATGATGAGCCAATCAATTTCCTTCGCGCCGCCCGTTTTGCATCCTTCACCACCCGTCGCCACCGCCGCCGCCGGAAGGTCAGTGCTTGCGAAAGCTCGCCTTCTTCGTCCCCGTGAAAACAACAATGTTGTAAACAATGTACACGGCTCGAGTTCCGCACGAAAACCGGTAGGTCGATTGGTGAACATTCACTGAAAAAAACTCCGGTCGTGGAAACCCTAGCCCTACTTAGGGCTATGCTGACGTGCTAAGGAAAAACGCCGTATGGACCTTCAGGCGTTGCCAGATTTCCTTTGATATAACACGAATTTCCTGGTGAACTTGTGGAAATTGTCCTTCCAGTTTTTCAGATAATTTTGTGCGCAATTCCGCCTGAAGTTCTTGAAAATTTCAAGGAAAAATATTCATGACTTTCTGCAAAAATAAACATTTTATCGAAGGAAATTTGGCAACTCTCGAATTTTCATACGGCGTTCTTCCTTAGTATAGCAGTACATACTGCTGTGGACGTCGTATGCACGTCAGTGGAAGGACGAACGTATGGAATAACGTCGTATGAACCTTCAGACGTTGCCATATGTTCCTCTCTGTAAGAACAGAATTTAATGGAATAAGTGTGAATATTTGCCCCCAAAGTTTTCATACAATTAGTATGCAATTTAATCTGTAATATCGAGAAGTTTCGAGGAAAAATAAGCATGAATGTTGTCAAGAATTCATGATATATTTCGGGAAATTTGGCAACTCTCGAATGTTTATACGGCGTTCTTCCTTAGCACAGCAGTATAATCGCACCGTCCGTTCCGGGCTCATAGGCTGGGAGATCTAGGTGTAAAACCCGTTGCTTCGTTCTCTGAGCCCGCGCGGAGCAGTCGCAGTTACACGCTGTTTTCAAATTTACCGCGTATGCGGGCAGTTTCTCTTGGTGGCTGGCAGTCAGGTTCTCCCGAAGAGAGACCTAACCAAAGTATACATAAAATCTTGCTAACAGTATTATAAACTTCCCTTGCGGAAGATTTCAACTGATTCGAAGCTTTTGTTCTTGCAAAATGCAGAAAGAAAATGAAACAAACGCCTGGACTCAAATGAAATCTTATCACACCTCATTTGAAGGCGTTTTCGAAACAGCGTAGTTCCGATACCCGGATTATCGTTTTGCATAGTTCATATTCTTTTGTTATGTTCCGTTCAACTCGTTTATTTTTAATCCTCGTAGAAAAACCACCCATTTATAAATACAATTCTAGCTGGAGCGCACTTCAGCTATGCATTCACCACTGCAAAAATGTCAAAGGAAATCGACACGCCCAGCGTGCATGGAGGCTATTTCCATTTATATCTTCCGTCACAATCTTACGGCGCAATGATACGGCTATTTGAACTCTCCGGAATGCGTGAGGTATCACGCCGCATTTGAAGGCGTTTTCAAAACAGCCAAGTTCCGATACCCGGATTATCGTATTGCATAGTTCATATTATTTTGTTTCCATTTCTAACCACTTGTTTAATAATAATCCTCCCATAGAAACCACCCATTTGCTAAATACAATTCTAGCTGAAGCGTACTTAAGCGCATTCATGACTGCAAAAATGTTAACGGAAATCGAAAAGGCCAGCGTGCATGTAGGCTATTTCAATTGCAATCTTCCGTCGTATTTATAAGATGCAATGATACAACTATTTGAACTCTCCGGAATGCGTGAGGTATCACGCCGCATTTGAAGGCGTTATCAAATCAGCCAAAATCCGATACCCGGATTAGCATTTTGCATAGTTCATATTCTTTTGTTATATTCGTGCCACTTGTTCATTTTTAATCCTCGTAGACAAACCACCCATTTGTAAATGCAATTCTGGCTGAAGCGCACTTCAGCTATGCATTCACCACTGCAAAAATTTCAGAGGAAATCGACAAGCCCAGCGTGCATGAAGGCAGGCCCGCCACGTGGGGGGATACTGGGTCCCTGACGCCGGGGCCCGGGCCCCGGAGGGGGCCCGTGTTACCCGTTAAATACCACTACGAATTCACATGCAATACTTGTTTCGTAAGAAAAAGTGAAAAATTTACCCTAAAAATTTCGCAAAAGGTGAATAGATTTTCAGAAACACGCTGGGGCACAGGTGAATTCTTCTTAAATTTTCAAAGAAGTATACTTCACGCATTCCGGAGAGTTCAAATAGTTGTATCATTGCGCCGTATGAATGTGACGGAAGATTTAAATGGAAATAGCCTTCATGCAGGCTCGCCACATCCCATCTCGGGCCCTGGTACCAGTTTCAAGGTCCGGGCCCCAAGCACGGAGGAGGGGGGGGGTCCGAGGGGCATCTCACGAGAAATTTTAGAATTTATACGACTAATCGGACGCATTTTGAACCTTCCATAAAGAATTTTTCCAGCAATTTCTGCGGAAGAATTATGTTTTTTTTCTACTTTCAGCACAAAACACTTGCGAATTGTTGCATTCAAAACATATGGAAAATTTTCATTTATTTAGGGGGGGGCATATGATACTTTTTTCAGTTCTAAGAGGGCCAGGCCCCCCTGGACTCCCCCTTCGTTTGTCTATGGCAACGGAGTTGAGCCATGAGCCATTGAAGTCAAGGATGGAGACTCTTAGCATCTGACGACGGAAGAAAATGAAACGCAGTTACTAAAAATATCCCTATGTACTGAAAACCTAAAAATAGATAGAAATTTTCAAGAAGTATACTTTTTTGAAAATTTAAGAAGAATTCACCAGTGCCCCAGCGTGTTTCTGAAAATCTATTCACCTTTTGCGAAATTTTTATGGTAAATTCACTTTTTCTTACGAAACAAGGATTGCATGTGAATTCGTAGTGGTATTTAACGGGCAACACGGGCCCCCTACGGGGCCCGGGCCCCGGTACCAGGGACCCAGTATCCCCCCTTGTGGCGGGTCTGGGGGAGGTACGATACCGTAGCTTTGGTTCGAAGGTTGCAGTGGTGCTTGCGCACTTCCGTTAGTCGGCCGGCGGCCATCGCTTTCCGTTGACGGCTGAATCTAAGACCAGGACCCGACCGGTATAGTGCAAGCTAGAGGGCGGCAAAGGAAACCCCTTCGGCAAATAATTAAATAAAAGATGGTCCATTTCTATTGGCGATAGGATACGCAAAACTCCTTCACGGAGAAAAAAGATTAGTGTCTGTTACTATTCGTGGTTGGTAAAACAGGATTTAGTTTCACGCAACAGAAAAATTGGAAACTATCACTCACTGAGTTAGCGGCCTATGCTAACACGAGTTGGTAAATGATGATCTAGTGCTTCTAACTGGGACCGTGATACCACTTGACATACCGACTAGTCACAGAAACCCAACTCCTTCGCTCTCAGATTTACCAACCCAGAATAGTTGCATTGTCCACCACGTCAGGTTTGCTTACCTTGAAATCTGGTAGACAAAGACAGCACTAAGTTGTATTTTACGACCAATCTGGAACTTTCAACATACACTTATTTGAAGGTAATGCGTACTATGAAATAGGTTGCATTTCTAAAAAGTGTGGTGGGAGAATCAAATTCGAGATATTAATTCTGACGTCTATATATTTGGCGTGTGGATTAGCTAATATTGGTAATATGTAATGACGAGAGCATGTTTTTGGAGCCGGCAGTCAGCTGTTTACTTTTCCAGTGAAAACTAGTGAAAGTCAAGTGTTAGTTCAGAAATCGATCAGGCTCTATCCATTGGGTTCTTAAAGATTTAATTAAATAACAAAGAAAATAAAGTACCTGCGTAAATGAGCTAGATGAATTAAAAATAGCAAGCAGTAAAGTATTAAGTAAAAAAAGTAATTAATTAGGTAAAATAAAAATAAATTTAAAGAAAGTACCTAATAAATAACAAAATTATATGAAATTTAGGCCTTATGAAAAAATTGCAAGTAAATTGGTATGTATCTCATAATATATTGTACATTGTCGCGGAAAAATCTTAGTTGGTTGCAGAAATTCTAGTTTTTCGTTAAAATCGAAGTTATATGCCGATTTTTCGTCGCGGTAATTATCGCTCGGTTTAGCTTAATGGTTAGGATTCTCGGCTAGTGTTAGGTAGGTTGTAGGATCGAACCCCGACAGAGGTGAAAAAATTCTATCGCCAAATTACACTGGATTAGACTCCGAGAGATTAATCTTTTTCATTTTTCACGGTTTCGGCGAGTTTCATCGTGCTTAATCATTTTATTCGGGGGAAAAAGGGCTCTTTTCCAACACCTTCTGTTACATGCCCCGGTTTTTGTGTGCCGCCAGATTGGAGCTGGAACAATCTCGATTCATTCTGTAAACCAGGCATTCAATAAAGCCTACCAGACGTATATTCTTACATAACAATACGAGTAATGAGTAAACCCTTAATCCTTGGCAAGATTTACCAACCCGCGTAGTCGGAGGAGGCAACCCGCCCGCCCGTGACACCGTTAGCCGTACTTACCAACCCGCTTTGTTCGGATCAAACAGGAGTTGAGCTATGACGGAAACGAAATAGGCGGGTTGGTAAACATAGCCCTTTTCCTGGTTGCGGCCACTAGTCTCTTTTCTCCGTGTTCATTCCTCTCTGTTTCTTTTTTTAATTTGGTAAAAAGTGGATCGGTAGGCCTAAAGGGGGTCGTTCAACCACTTAAAAGAAAGGAACAACGCGCCACTGAACTTACCTACTGAGAAATAAAGTTTTTACGTTGATCTTTTCCTGTTCAAAATGATGAGTTAGCCGTCACCAGAACAAAGGTTAATTGAAGTCTACTGTGTCTTGGTGACGATTAACTGATTTTTTTGAAGAGGGTTTCTCTAAGGTGGTGTGGAAAAAGTTCCATTGATACTTAAACCAGCTACGAGCAACAGTTAGATAATAGTCGTGAGATTACTTCCCGATATGTTCTGTACTCAACATGATACCTTTATTGAGCAAAATAATACGACGGAGAACATGTTTATCATTCTGATCGAGTGAAAATTGATGCATATAATATCGTCAATTGCTACAGGTGGAACGATGACAACGATATCGGTTAAAGCATACGGCCTTGTCTCCACGGGACGTTTTCATGGGATTTGTCCCAAGTTCGAATCGCAGGAATGAAACTTCTGGGATTTTTCCCAGTTACCGTCTCCACGGAACGGGGCTCATACAGTCCTGCGACTAGTTTGCGCGGGAAGATAAAGTAGTTAAAGTCGAGTATTCAACCGGTATTATAATAATAAATGCACTCAATTGACAATTAGACACATTATTTTAACTAAACAAACATTAAAATGTAGTAATGAATAAAATATCGCACAATTCGTTTTCACTTCTTCTCCTTTCTCAGTGGGTCCTAGGGGTACAAGTACCATACTTGGTACTGGGAAAAATATTGATTAACTCAATATTTTTCCCAACTTCGTAAGTGGGATTTTTCTCTGGGACAAATCTCGTGAAACGGCTCGTGGAGTCAAGGCCTAAGTGTCACTCGACGTACAATATTTTGCGCTCATTCTGATTAAACGCCTTCAAAATTCCGCATAGGCAATTTGAGCTGCTCTAGCAGTTTGATCCTTTCTACACTACATAGAAACTCCGAGACCTCCTTATACACTATAGTTTTCAGAATAACGTTAGCGAAATGATTGTCTACTTTTGCAAGAGGGGCTAACCTGAAAATATTTTTTAAAGTATTTTTTGGTTCCAGACGGGGTCCCTAACACTTCGACAGTTATAGTATTCTAGAAAAGGAGCATCTCTTGGGAAATGATGGTAAAAGGAGTATAGACCATGACAATTTCTTACACAACAAAAAAATAATTTATTTGTCATTGTCAATTTAACAAAACGAGATCTTGTTCAAGCCTCCTTTAAGAGAGTTTCCGAGCAGTTTGACACCTGCCGAACATTCAAATTAATCCTAGATGTTTTGATATAATCACTGATTGTTGACCAGCTATCACAGATATTTGCTAATTTGTCTTGAGAGTTTACTGAACTTTCTGAACACGCACTAGAAGTTCGATTTTCGTCCCACGGCGTGCGTGGGGCGGGTACAATTCTAGGCACTCCGTGGTAACAAAGCCGGCTAAATCCAGACATTATGACTATATCGCCGCTGTGGATGAACATAGGTGTTGGCGTATCTTCGAGGGAAGTTCCACCTATCAGGAAGACGGCGCTTTGACCAAAACTGTAACAAACACACACAAAAAATTACGTTAATAAGAGTTTTAAAATTCAATGAAACTTTTTTTCTTTCGTTCTTTCTTCCTTCCTTCCATCCTTCCTAACTTCCTTCCTTCCTAACTTCCTAACTTCCTTCCTTATTCCTTCCTTCCTTTTTTTTCTTTCTTTCTTTCCTCACCAAAATGACCTCCAATGTTAAGGCACTTAATCGCATTTTTTTACATTCAAGTACTGAAGCATGCGTTGGCGGAAGATTGAAACATTCTTTAAAAACTTGTAAACTTTACGATAGAACGACCCGTGAGAAAAGAAAATTAAAATATACAGAAAGAAAAACTAGTCTTGGGTGAATTTTACTTATATTAAAAAATGTACACATAACTCATTGTGAGTTATTAATTCGATCATTTTAGAAAATGTTTATTTAAAAGCATTTTCAGACTCATCATCATTATAATGGACTGCATTTTGCAAAAAGGAACCAGAAGAATCGCGATGATGCTAAGATTGTGCATTTTCATCCTTTGCAATAAAAGTACTGAAACCATGACAAAATATGAAATTTACACTGTAATTTTGTCTTAAATTTACAGTTTTAAGCGAGTTAAGTAGAAACCGTTGCTGGATAATCAGGTTTTTCTTCCAAGACAATAGAGGTTGCTCAATCTTAGCAATATTGCTATGCTCCTGGTTTCTTTTTGCAAAATGCGATCCAATATTGCCTCTATTCCTGAGTGATAATCTTCTAAGGGAAAGGGGACGCAGTCCCAAGGCGGCAAACTTTGTGGAAAGGCGGTTTTGTCAAGTTGGGTAAAATAATCGGGTATTGAGGTTCCAACACGTTCTATTAAAAAAAATGCAACGAGTACCTTGTAAAAGATGTGAAGTTGCGTCATCAATTAACGATTAATTATGAGCCGTGAGTAAACTAGATTGCATTTTGCAAAAAGGAACCAAGAGCATTCCAATGTCGCCAAGATTGTACAATTTTTTTTACCTTGCAAATATAGAAACCGAGCATCTAAACAAGTTTCATCTTTACTCCCAATTAACTATGAATTCAAGACAAAAATTACCATTATAAATTTCATTATTTGCAAAGAATGTAAGTTACGCAATCCCAGGAACATTGGAATGCTCTTGGCTCCTTTCCGCAAAATGTAATACACTCACAATTAGTTGTCGCTGCACAAAAATAGTTTCCTGCAACCCGCTATACAATGCTCCAGTCCGATGACCACATAAGACGGGCACAAACTTTTTCGGAAAGAAAGCCTTTCTCCTTACTGGTAATCACTCAATCTCCGCCCGCGTTTCGCAGTGGCGTGGCGTGCTTTGCGATATATCGATTGATCTGTCATTTAAACCTATGGAAAAGGATCGATGAACATGAAGTTCGCAACGAACAGCTTAATAATCGATTCTTTACCATAGGTTTAAATGACATAACAATCGATAAATCGCAATTCACGCCACGCCACTGGTTTAGCATATCTTCTGTTTCTCCTCATCGCAGCTTGCATCAAATCAATATTGCCCGGAGACTAGGACCGCACATCTTATCTGATAAAATCATTCGCCTTTTTTTTTACCGATTTTGGGAGAGTAAAGACTAGACTAGTCAATGAGCCAATTGTTGATGTAATTCCATTACGTAAAAGTAGGAAAAAACGGGGGATAAACACAAAAATGCGTGATCAATTTTCAAGAAAAAGTCGGTAATTTCTCTTACAGTTTTAAGTACATTAAACCGCGTAATATCCAAAATCTAAGCTTAGATTCGGATTCCTTGTGAAAAATCGATGCGATTTCATGTATCATATGTTGGAATAACATGAAGGAAGGAGGAGGTTTAACGACGCGTAAAGATTCTGTCGTACTGCCCCTTTGAAGTACGCCGCCGATCGCCCGAGATGCAACCGAACGGGGAGGCGCCGGCCGGCGCTAACAAAGCGTTCGGTTTCGTCGCGAGGAATTCCTCACGATAAATTCTTATTCTTCCTCCTCCGCTGACCCACTGAGCACTACCCATGTTGCCACGTTGGATTCATATGTTCGAATCGGTATGTCTGCCTTACGCCTCTTTCCTTCACGCTATGATCGGGTATGATACATGAAATTGCATCGATTTTTAACGAGGAATCCGAATCTGAGCTTCGATTTTGGGTATCACGCGTTTTAAGTCAGATTTTCCAAATTCGAAAATCCGAAATGACGGCCGTGGCTCAAAATGCTATCTCGGCGCCTGTTCGATGGATTTTTCTGAAACTCGGTGTCAGGGTATGGTACATGAAGTCGCATCAATTTTTAACGAAGAATCCGAATCTGAGCTTCGATTTTGAAAATTACTTTCGCAAATTTAGCTTTTTACGTGATTTCGGTAATTTTTTGCAGAGAGCGTAAGTTGTACAGTCCTAGCAATATCGGAATACTCTTGGTTCCTTTCTGCAAAATGCAATCCAACTATCCTCTTGGAACCGCAAACTCCGAGACGTCATGACTTTGCTTTAATTTGAAATCCCCCCCCCCCCC